>OVAX01000423.1:0-82271 GCA_900406405.1 Lepidium africanum | reverse complement strand
GTAAGCCGAATTTAAAATAGAATTACTTTCCTCTAATTTATATCCAGACCTGACTGAATAAGGACCAGATTTCGAATAGTACCAACACCAATAATCTGATCGAACTCTTCGTGGGATTGGGATGCCCATGATTAGTTGGACATCAGAGGGGTTAAAATATTGACATAGTAAAATCTATCGCCAAGATCGGGTTTGAGAATCAATAAATTGGTCTACTGTAAGATCCGAATATATACTTGGATCAATACCTATAGCAGCTCTTGGGTGAATATCTGGTATCCATGGGTCCCTCCAAACCGCAATAGATCGACCGTCACCAATTTTTCTTATTTTACCCGTATCTACCAGAGATCGAGCAGAAATAATACTCCTCCAGCCATAAGAAGAATTAGGAGGTACAACCGTTGTGATTGGACACTTATTCACATAATATCTTCCTTTCATAACCTCATCTTAGTTTAAGTGTTATATAAATCACCAAATTGAGAAAAACTTGATTATTTTGGTTTCCGTTTATAATCATATAAATATAAGAAGTATATTAATTATTGATTATAATTTTTTTCTAATTTATAGTTTTTATTTGTCAATAATACAATGTTATATTAGATAGATTGATTTACATAGTGTATACGTGTACAAAAATTTAATTTATATTAATAAAAAATTGATTTTAAATTCTTATACCTTATAATTTTGGACAGTAGACTTTTTGGCTTTGTACAACCAAAAAACCTTCCATATTTAAGAATTTGCTTTATAAAGTAATGAAAGCCAAAATTTAATCAAGAACATAATTGGATAAATTTTAGTGCTTTAAACCTTTTTTGGCTTTATAAAGCAACCACAACCATTCCTAATCACCCCCTAAATACATAAGAAAAAAAATATGTGTGGGGCTGGATGTTGAGCTGTGTGGATATTGTGTCTGGGAAAATATATGTAGGGAAGTTTGGAACATGATGATATATTGAGTCAGATCCTTTGGAAAGTGAATTGTGCGATGAAGATTGAGGAGTATGAGAGTGGTGATATATTGTAGGGTGCTACTGTAAGGGAGATGATACTTAGATATATACAAACAAGGCAACACACGTAAGAAAAATGTTACTCCTCTAACAAAGAAGGTACAATATCAATCTAAGGAAGAAGATACCAATATACAAAACAAGGAACTTAAGTTATACATGTAAGTAAACCGAGAAGAGTGGGCATGTACGTTACATGTTAGACATGTAACCAACGAGTAATGCAGTAACATGTAAGACATAATCGTATTAGAGGCAATTTTGGAGAAATGTAATATAGTCTCCACCATAGTGCCAGGATGTAAATAAAGACATCAGATAAGTTGGACATGATGTTTGTATTTGATAATGTAATTAGGTATCGGTTTGGTTACTACGCTACGAGTAAAGAAGGGGAAAGATTCGCTGCACTAGTTTTCCGACCTGGGTAGGCAGAGTGAATAATCTTATCTTAGTTTAAGTGTAAATGTGCAAGTAATTAGTTACAGGTGTAGAGGACGAATGATAGTTACAAATTACTTGTGTTACTAACACGTTATCGGTGTATTGAATTATGTATAGATACATACAACATTTGTAACTAATGAGTTATGGTTTGATGTACATATACAAATAATATGAATGGAGCTGCCACGATCATTAGGCATGTAGAAATACAAGAGTTGTGTTACCCCAAACATGGCTGAATGAAACAGGCACTGATGGAATTCCATGTTAGCCATCTGTTACACACACATCACATATGTTAGATGGAAAAATCCTTTTTCGTGTATGTATGTATATGAACATGTAACGTTTTACACAAAATTTTTTTCAGACACACATTGTTGAATAGAAGTAATAAAGATTAGATATATGAGACTATGGATGGATAAACATGAATGTAAATGTGTATGTAAATCTGTAACAAGTAACTGAGAGCCATAAACATATACATGTGGTTTAGTGTGTAGCAGATAATATTCAGATGTATATCTCTATTTGCATGTCTAACATTGTTATTAATCCATTCTCAAAATTGAGCAACAATGGACCATAGAGTCCTGAAACCACTACAAATGTGCAGACCCAACCACTGGAAATCAAAAACAGTATACACCAAACCCAAAAACCAGCCACTAGTAGTACAAAATTACCGACATAACAAGTTTGCTCAGAAGAGATTACAACCAGACCAAATAGTCACAAACCTGTAGAAAAAACCTAAAAATCAGAAAAGGGTAACCAAAAAAATTCAAAACCCCGAAACTCCACAGTTGATTATCTTGGAACAAAATTAATCTTTATAGAGGGACTTTAGTGCTATAGATGGAAAGAAGTTAGCCAAAACATGTACTTTGCTAAATAGAAGATGATGGATATAGCTCTGGTGCGGAGAAGACAAAGTCGTGTGTATATGAAGACACTGGGGAAAGGAAAATCGTGGAGATATTAGGTTTTGTGAGAGAGAGAGGAGGAGAAATCAAGAATGAGAGAAGGAAAAAATCGAAGGAAAATAAGAGAGAATGAGAGGAGGAAAGTAAACAAAGAAAATAGAAACTTACAAAGTTTTTGTCTAAGATGAAACTGACCAGTTAGAAGGAATGAATGTAAGAGAGAGTATAGATATGTAATTATAACATAGATTTGTAGGGTAAATTGGGAATGAATTTTCTACATACAACTATGAACAGAAGGATGTTGAAGATCTAATTTATGAAAAACTTTTGTATATCTAGTGGTATTTCATATAGCATGGTAAACTTTCTTGAATTTAAGAATTTCCCTCTACATATTAAAAATAAACTGATAAAAAAAAAGGTGTAACAAAAATATAGGGGTATTTTGTGTGGAAACTTGATGCACGCAGTCATATAATTTATTTTAGAGTAATTTTGATGTATATTTACGGATAATGTAACAATTAGGTTTTCATTTTCGTAGGCTTTTTTTACAAATTAAGATCATTCTACCCCTTTCAACCTAGCTCAATACTCGACAGGTTCCAAATATATTCTTTAGATGGGATCTTGAGCATTTCTTTTCGACAAGTCTTTCTCTCTTCATCTTTATTTCCCTAATCCAAGTATACTCTTGTGTATTGTGGTTGTCTCTCTTTCACATCTCTCTCTCCGCATTCTTTCGCTATTTTCCCTTTTGTGGTTACAAATTGTGATATCCTAGATAGAATCTCGATGAATTTAGTTTTCCAAGCAATCATACACAACGTTTGGCGTAAGAAAAATTATTGGATTCACGGATTCGACTCCAAGGACGCCTCCACTCTTTGCTGCTACATTGACAAGATTATAAGGAATCACATATCCTCCTTCCACTACACGGGCACTCATAGGCTGGAGAGACTATGTAGGCATTGGTTTGAGATTAGTTAATTTGATTTTTTATACTTAAACAGGTTTACATTTTATCAACCTATCTATTGCCACTTGTAAATAACTCTTTTGGTAATCAATAAATTTTGTATTTCAACAAAAAAAAAAATTCAACTTTAAACACTTACACAAAAAAGTGATATAAACATATTCAAAGTAGTTGACCAAAATACGAAACATATTTAAAGTATGCCAAAATGGAATAACATTACCAAAGAAATTTAAAGCAAGTATTGATAAGATTTACTTTGAAAAAATCTACACAGTCTATAAATTTTGTAATTTACAAGAATTTTGCTATCTTTTCAAGTAGAATAAGATTTATCGAAACTAATGAATCTCGTATACAGTGTTCTGTGTTTTATTTTTATGTTATGTTTAAGGTCGAATGAAGCAATATGTCCTAAAAACATTGTAGCTTTTCAAAACATTCTTGATCTAAGTCATAGTGATCTTAAAATCCATTGTAAATCTGCAGACGACGATTTAGGCGAACACATTGTAAAATTCAAAGGTACCGCATACAATTTTAGTTTTCATGATGATGTACTTATTAAGACCAAATTCGTTTGTGAACCGAGGAAAGGAGCAAGAATGGAGTATCATAACATATTTACAGCATATGAAGGAGTTCCTCTATTATTTAAATGTGGTGAATTTAACTTATGGGATTCACATGATGATGCTATTTACTTATCAAAACGTGGCAAGCCTGAGAAACTCATGTATAATTGGATTAAATATTAATCTTCAATTGTTCATGAAGCTAATTAACTAGCTTTCTCATTTCAATCTTATAAATTAATTATGCTGTTTTATTGTGTTTTAGAGTAAATAATAATAATTTTTTTTAACAACTTATATGCTTAATTTCATCTAATTTTCGTTTATGAATCATATTTGTATATATTATGAATATGTATGTATATCTACATACATTGAAAATATGTCACTTATGTTATTTTTGTCAATTTAATTTTCTTATATTCAAAGAATAAAATGCACGAATTGTAATTTAGGAGTTTGAGGGTAATAAAAAATAAGAAATTGATTGAAGAATTATTTTGGTCTATTGGTTAATTTTTCATATATGCAGTGTTTCCACTAAAATTTGATTACATGTTGTGTTACACATATAAAAAAAATAAATTATAGATTGGACATTGTCATATCTTATTGTTGTTGACAAATAAAAATGATAAATTGAGAAACATTGATATATACTTCTAATATTTATATAATTCTAAATGGAATCCAAAACAAATTAAAACATAATCATTATTATTCTTACTTCATTTTTTGGGGTAAACAATAGAACTATTAATTTTTTTTAATCCAGCGGTCATGAAACTTTTCTGGTTTATTATTGTGTGACAAGTAAATACCATCATCTTTAGTATCCCATGAGTATAATTGACCACATCTAATTAATAACTATGCTGTATATGCATTAATATATGCTCTATACTCAAGATAGCCCCTTTCCACAAGTTACACCAAAATGTAGTAGGTCTAAAGATAATATCATGAAAACTAAAATTATATGTTGGACCTTCAAATTTTACGACGTGTTCACCTAGATCGTCTTCTTTGGATGTGCAATGAACTTTTAGATCACTGTGACTTATAAAAAGATTGTTGCGAATAGCTACTGTATTCTTATGACATTTTATAACTTCTTCGCTTGGACCGAATATTGAAGACAATAATAATCAACAGGAAAACAAAATTAGAATTCATCATTTTGTGTAAAATTAATGACTTTCTTAAACGTAATATGAGAGGATCCTTAAGTACTTATCTGTGTATATTTGTGTTACAATATAAATTACAATTTTATAGACTTAAGGTCAATATATGCATTAATTGATTTTATTGATTTTGTTAATCTAAAAACTCAAAAATATAGTACTGCATTAATCAATTAATTGGTTGTTTAGAGGAAGATGTCACACTTTATGTTATTATTATTGTATTAGTTTCATACTGTTCAACATAAACGCACAATAATTAAGAAAATTTGTAAAATTACTCAAAATATCCATATATATAATATTACCGGCAAACTAATCGAGAATGACGAAATTGTTCTTAATGATTTACAGCATATGAAGGATCATCAGCTCCATTATTCAGACGTGGTGCATTGAATTTATGGGATTCACATAACAATGCTACCTTTTTGTCAAAATGTGGTAAGCTTGAGAACCTTATTGTTGGAGGTGCATCCAAAATCCTACTTCCGTGTACGGGAAACAATGGGCAAAATGTTAAGTATTGAACTCGGCAAGAATATCGAAGTCTCAACTCGGAAGAATTCTTTCTCAGAAGCACGTTGAAGCTTGAAGGAAGTCGGACGATGCATCAGCAGACAAAGAAATGGAAATTTTCCTATTCCGAGATGGAAAATTTCCGAAAATCTAGCAAGAATCTTCTAGATATGATCTTACCAGAAATTTGTATATTTTCCTTTATTCAATATACTTTGTAACCACCTTTATGATCTATAAATAGAGGAGTGGATACTCAAAAAAGGGATCGGCTTTTTGGACACACACACTATGCTAACAAACTGTACTCGGTAACCATCTTCTTCTCTGTAATATACTTCTTTTCTTTAACGCTCTCAAGAATCCTTGCCCAATCTTCCCTCTATTTTATCAGAATTTTACATTTAGCCTTTTGTGCTAGACCCAGTTCGAATAGTTGGCTCCGTCTGTGGGAACGACATCGAAGGAATTCTTTACACAGGAACAAGGAGTACACGCGGAACGAAGGATGGTTGAAGACGAAGTAACCATTGGCTCACCGGAAATGAGGGACCTTAACCTCCAAGAAAACACTGATCCAACTCTCGAGTGGTCTTTGAACTTTGTTCCAACTCAGGAGGAGAATCGAGAAAACTCTCGAGAAGTTGCTGCCCTCCCTGGTCCGCCTCAAGGACCATTTTCGATCGAAAATTTGGTGCGCAACATGATAGCGCAATTTGAGGCTTCTGATCGAAGAAACTTGGAAAGATTCGACAGAATTGAGTCTCGTCTAAATGAGAGTAGCCTCCCATCTACGCAAAACAATAGGCCAGATGGAGAAGTATTGGCTAGCGTCTAGAGAAATCTGTTTGGAGTAGTGTCGAGTCCGTAACCAACCAACGTGATGGGACCCGGGCAGTCTACAACTCAGAACACGTCAGGATAACAAACACCAACTATAATAGATGCAACAGTTGTGTACAGAATGATGGAGGACATGAGGTCTTAATTCCATCAAGCTACCAGCTCG
This sequence comes from Lepidium africanum, assembly GCA_900406405.1. Taxonomy (NCBI): domain Eukaryota; kingdom Viridiplantae; phylum Streptophyta; class Magnoliopsida; order Brassicales; family Brassicaceae; genus Lepidium; species Lepidium africanum. Next base: position 75,592 of record OVAX01000423.1, on the reverse strand, counting down.
GCACCAGAGATTGGGCGAATCTTAGCTCAAGCTTGAAACTCGCCCTTCGCACCAAGACTAAAAAGGATCTCAGTAAACTGGAGACCAAGAATAAGGTATCCTACATACGACGGGACCACTGATCTGATCAAATATATGAGCATTTTCTATGTTATGATGAACGGGACAACTTACAATCCTGATTAGGAGGACGCGGCTTCCGGCCAACTCTTCACCGAGAACCTAACCGACGATTCCCTGGTGTGGTTCACCAAGTTACCAACTGGGTCGATCGAGAGCTTTAATCAACTTTCCGAGTTATTCATGAAGCAATACGCTCTATTCGTCAACCAAGACACCTCTACAGCAGAGTTACGGTCTTTAAAACAAGGTTTTGATGAGTCCCTGAAGTCGTATCACGGACGATTTAAGAAATCCTGACTAAAGCAAAAGTCAGTAACAACATGGATATTGAGGCTCTCAGAACCGGAATCATTACAGATGAGACCTTGAGAAGAGATCTTTTCATAAATAGGCCATGTACGATCTCAGATGCCCTTTGTAGAGCAGCAAGGCATGCAGACTACGTAGAGGAGAAGCAAATCCTCGCTAGAACTCAGAAAATTCATCGAGACTCTGGAGGTAAGGAGTCGAAAGAAGAATATCATGAGCCGAGACAACAAAATTACAGAGGAAAAGCGGTCTCGGCCGCAACTTTTCAAGTCGGCGAAACTAACAGCCCAGTTCGTAAGAAGCCATTCAACAACACTTACAATCGAAGTGAAAATTGTGCCTTTCACAATAGAACCGGTCATTCCACTTTGAAATGCAAACAGCTGCAAGAACTACTTGCCGAGAAGTTCAGCAAAGGAGAGTTGAATCTCTCAGAAGAAGAGACTCAAAATTTCAAGGCGCAGAAACGAAAAGAAGCTAAGTTGCGAGAAACAACTTACAAAGCGGCAAACCAAGACAGTAGTGCCAAAGAAAAACCAAATTGGCAAAAACAGGATGGGGAAACCAATGAATCAGGATCCCCAAGAGTGAAAGTCAATGTAATCATGGGAGGATTACAATTCTGTGATGACACTATAAGATCGATCAAGAAGTACGAGCGGAAGGTTGTAGCAGCAGTCAACCTTGATCCAGTCGAAGAGAGCTTAGAACTGGTTGATTCAGAAGTTATATTCACCACCAAGGATGACGAGGGAGTAAGCTTTCCACATAACGACCCGCTAGTCGTAAAATTATGAATAGCCGACTACGACGTATCTCAGATTCTTATTGATACTGGCAGCTCGGTAGATGTAATATTTAAGGAGATGTTGGATAAGATGGTCTTACCAGACGCATGACTCAAACCAGTAGAGAGAACACTGACCGCGTTTGACAGAAATACATTAAATGCAATCAGAACTATCAAGTTAGCAGTCCGCGTTGCTGGAATTACAAGATGGATCAAGTTCTTGGTGGTAGATAAAACGCCAATCTATAACATGATCCTTGGAACACCTTGGATTCACACGATGAAAGCGATCTCGTCAAGCTACCATACGTGTGTGAAGATTCTGACAAGTGAAGGAGTTTACACGCTTCAAGGAGATCAAAAGATGTCTCGAACATGTTTTATCGCCGAGTTAAAGTTATGAAACAAGTCCTGCATGATCATGGCAACTATGAAAAGCAAAGCATTGTCAGAACCTCCCGTTCCAGAAAAACTAGACTAATCTAGCGTTGAACTCGTCAATATCGACTTAACGGACTCATCTAAATGCATCAGCATTGTGGTCAACTTGAGTAAGCCAATTCGAGACAAATTGATCCAATTTCTAGATTAAAACGTAACAACATTCGCATGAACAGTCAAAGATATGCCTGGAATCAATCCAAAAATTGCGAGCCATAGATTGAATGTTGATCTGAGTTATAAGCCCATCAAACAGAAATGAAGAAAGCTAGGGCCAGAAAGAACAAAGGATGTAATTGACGAGGTCAAAAAGCTAACCGAAGCCGGGTCAATCCGTCGAAGATCAATATTCGGAATGGCTAGCTAATCCGGTAGTCGTTCCCAAGAAGAAGGAGAAGTGACGAGTTTGTGTGGACTTCACCGACCTCAACAAAGCTTGTCCAAAAGATAGTTTTCCATTGCCAAATATCGACAAGATTTTCGAAGTAACTGCTAGAAACGATCTCCTTTCATTTATGGACGCCTTCTTGGGATATAATCAAATTTGGATGCATCCCGACGACATGGAGAAAACTTCGTTTATCACAGAGCGAGGAACTTATTGCTATAAATTGATGGGATTCGGTTTGAAGAATGTCAGAGCAACTTACCAGCGATTAGTTAATAGGATGTTTGCCGACGAACTCGGACAAACAATGGAAGTTTACATAGATGACATGCTAGTCAAGTCTCTAAAAGCAGAAGATCACATCAACCACCTAGCACGTTGTTTTCAAACATTAAATGAATATCAGATGAAGCTCAATCCGGTAAAGTGCACCTTCGGAGTAACCTCGGGAGAATTCCTTGGTTACATAGTCACTCAAAGGGGAATCAAAGCAAACCCAAAACAGATTAAGGTGATCCAAGAGCTACCTTCTGTAATGAATAAACGAGAAGTTCAAAGGCTAACCAGCCGAATAGCCACCCTAAACCGATTCATCTCGCACTCAATTGATAAGTGTCTCCCATTCTACAACTTGTTGCAGGGAAATAAAGAATTCAAGTGGGATGAGAAGTGCGAGAATGCCTTTTTCGAGTTAAAGGAGTATCTTTCTACTTCGCCAATTCTTGCGAAACCTAAAGATAGAAAACCACTGTACTTAAACATTGCGGTATCAGCATCAGTAGTGAGTAGCGTGCTAGTTCGAGATGACAGAGGAACTCAACACCCAATTTTCTACACAAACAAGTCTTTGGATGGAGGCGAGTCCAGATACCCGACTACGGAGAAACTCGCGCTAGCAGTAGTAACCTCAGAAAGGAAGTTACAACCTTACTTTCAGTTTCATACAATCATTGTGTTAACAAACCACCTGCTACGAACGATACTACATACTCCAAACCAGTCCGGAAGATTAACTAAGTGGGCTATCGAGTTAAGCGGATACGATATCAAGTTTAAGGTAAGAACATGCGCAAAGTCTCAAGTACTGGTTGATGTTCTAATTCAACTAGCCCCTGATTTGTAACCTTTAGAGTCGGATAAAGTTCTTCGGACTTGGAGGATTTATGTTGACGGATCATTGTCACAACACGGATCTGGAATCAGAATCTGACTTAAGAGCCTGACAGGAGAAATCTTGGAGCAATCGTTCCGACTTACGTTTCCATCATTCAACAATAAGGCGAAATACGAAGCATTGATCGCAGGGATCAGACTGGCCAAAGAGTTCAAAACAACCGAAGTAAAATTTTTATTGCGATTCCCAACTAGTAGTCAACCAAGTAAACAGAGGCTTTGATACAAAGAACGATTAGATGAAAGCATACCTCAAAGTCATCAAAGAGTTGACAAAGGATCTAAAATTCAAAGTAAACAAGATTTTCCGGTCTGAGAACACTTCAGCTGATGCCTTAGCGGCTCTTGCATCCATGACAGATCTCGTTCAAAGGACGATAATACCAGTTGAAAGTATAGCCCGGCCGAGTATAAGCTTATCGAAAGGAGATTTTAAACACGTCTCAGCAATTACTAATACTCCATATGACTCTGACACTGAGATGCCAGATATTGAACAGTCCAGCGAAAAGAAGATCGGTTGGCGAGACGAGATCCTTGCGTATATCATGGATGGAGAAACACCATAAGAAAGATGGGCAGCTCACCGACTCAAGGCCAAGTGCGCTTTCTATGCCCAAGTCGACAAAAAGTTGTATCGACGAAGTAGAAACATAATCCTCCTCAATTGCATCCACGGTGACGAGATCAACGAAATCATTAAGAAGACACATGATGGAGCCGGTAGAAATCACAATAGTGAAAGATCACTTTTGCTCAAAATCCGAACTCTTGGGTATTATTGGCCGACAATTGCAAAGGATTGTGCGCAATACGCAACCTAGTGCGATAAATGTCAACAACATGGGCACATCATCCACACACCAACTAAAGAACTAACTTTAGCAGTTATGCCATATTCGTTGATGCGCTGGGCAATGGACATAGTCGGACCGTTGCCGTCATCTTGACAAAAGCGCTTCATGCTTATCCTGACGGATTACTTTTCAAAGTGGGTTAAGGCAGAGGCTTATTCTCACATCAAAGACAGAGACATAGTCAAGTTCGTGTGGAAGAACATCATATGTAGACTTGGGCCACCTTACGAGATTGACACTGACAACAGATCTCAATTTATCTCAGTAAAGTTCACTAACTTTTGTTCTAAATGGAACATCCGAGTGAGCAAACCTACTCCTTGAAACCCACAAAGAAACGGACAAGCCGAGGCAACGAACAAGCAAATCATAGATGGTATAAAGAAAAGGCTTTCGGAAAAGAAAGAAAATTGGGCTTCGGAGTTGGATGGCGTGTTATGGTCACATCGGAGAACACCGAGACGCTTAATCGGACGAACTCCTTTCTCTCTTTCTCACAGAATGGAAGCAATGGCCCCAGCAGAAGTAGTGGTACCAACTTTGCGTTGAGAATGTTTTCCCAAAAACGAAAATTCAAACAATGAAGCAATGGAAACTAGTATCGAGGACTTGGAGGAAGAGCACAATGAATTACTTCTCCGAGTACAAAACTATCAACAACAAGCTACAAAATACTACAATAAGAAAATTCGTGGAAGACACTTTGCAGTAGGAGATCTAGTACTCCGAAAAGTGTTTGAAAACACGACTGAACTAAACACGGTTAAACTCGGCGCCAACTGGGAAGGGCCATATATCATCAGCAAAATCGTAAAACTAGGAGCCTACAAGATCGTGACTATGGAAGGAGAGATGATTTAACAAAGTTTGAACTCCATCAATTTGAAGCGGTATTACTATTGAAGACACGTCAACTAAGCGACTTAGATGTGTTACTTGACGCATCCTCATCTACTTAATTATGTAATCAGAACTACGTATTGGCTTGATTCCTGTGGGGTACGTAGGTAGCCTTCGGGTGCAGCTAAAACTAAATAACATTTTTATAACTTCCCATCTCGGGTTCGACAATATATATGAGTTACACCCAAACTCCCGAAAAAGATGAGATCAAATTCTCGCGAAATGGAGTATAACTCTACATAGTTTCTCGTAAAACCAAGATCAGATTCTCGAAAAACACTCAAAGCCGACTCTTAAAACCTCACCGGGTCGAAAAACCCCACTTTATAAGCTGAGTCTTAAAATTTTTCTGGGTCGAAAATCCCGCTCTATAAGCCGAGTCATAAAACCTCACCAAGACGGAATTCTCGTTAATAATTAAGGTAAGTCTCAAACACAACTTAAGCCGAGGCCCAGTTTCTCGTAAATATCAAAACCGAGACCTAGCTCTCGTTGACAAAATATGAGATCTAATCCTCACATTTAGCCGAGACCAAGTTCTCACAATTACGCGATCAAATTCTCACCAAAAGACAAAGCGTAGCTTTGTATAGATATTCCAAGGTTAAATCCTCAACAAAGACGTAACATAGTTTCATACAGAATTACGAGATGAAGTTCTCGCCAAAAGACAAAGCATAGCTTTGTATAGATTTTCCGAGGTGAAATCCTCGAAAAAGATGAAACATAGTTTTGTATAGATTTGCGAGATTAAGTTCTCAAATAAAGACATAACATAGTTTTGTACACGTAAACAAAAAAATTTTCAATAAAAACAAAAGCGATATTGTTATGAAGGTTATTTCCGAGGTTGAAATTCTTAAAACTTAAACTGAGTCTTAAAATCTCAACTTTAAACGCCAAACAGTGAAATTTCTCTTCCTAACAATCGGGATCGAACTCTCAAACTTAGGAGAGAAACTTAGCTAACACATGAAAACAAGAAAAGACCTCGGGAATTAAACTTTGTACTTGTTTGTTTATCATACAAAATTACAAGACAATTTTTTGACAAGTTCTCATGTTCGGATTTCAAAGTCGAAACGCGATAGAATATCATATTAACAAAATAACAACGTTGTTCATTATACAAGTAAATAATTACAAAGCAATTTACGATTATAAGGATCAAAGAAATGACTTATAAAAAGCCGAACTACGATTACAAGAATCAAAGAGATGACAAATAAAAACCCGAACTACGATTACAAGAATCAAAGAGATGACTTATAAAAAGCTGAACGACGGTTACAAGAATCAAAGGGATGACTTTAAAAAATACAAAAATTCAGACAAAAAAGAGGAATACTAATTCCTAGTCTGATTTTTGCTATTCGACAATTCCCCAATCTCGAACACCAGAACGACCAAGTCTCCAGGAAGTAGCGCGTTAAGTTCTCCCTACTAACAATCTCCTTGGACTCGTTCACCTTAGCAGTCATCAAATCAACAACTGCTGAAGGGATGTTGACGGCCCGAGCGGAGAGCAATTCGAGAGCATTCTTCGACCCAAGATATAGGGCATAAGACAACGGGCCTCCAGATTCCTATCTAAATCGTTAAATCGAGCAGAAATTTGGTTGAAGCACTTGGTAAATTGATCGTCAAGATCTCTTCTCGTCATTCAAGACCTGGAGAAGTCGGGAGTTGACGTTCTCCCTCATAGAGTCCAACTCGGTTTGGAGCCTCTGAAGCTTGTCATTGGCCTTCTCGGTGGACTTGAAAGCCGTGTTCTAATCCGACTCAGTGCACTTAAGCGACTCTGTCAAAGCCATATTCTACTCCATCAACCCGATGACGTTTTTACGATCTACCTTCAACTCATTTTTCACGGGAGCGAGTTCCTCTTCGGTAGCAGTAAGTCGGGACCTTGCGTCTACTACTTCAAGTTGAGTTTGACCGGCTCAGCCAGAACTCCTACGGATATTTCCATTCGGGTTAGTGCGGAATCTCTCGCGCTGCAGCATAATGCTGTTCAAAAAGGTGATGAACTACAAAGGCTTCGAAAAAGTAGAGTTAGAAGATTTAAAGCGGAAATAACAATGAAAATGAACTCGGAAAAAGAACTTACCTGGAACAGTAAATAAACAGCCTCTTCGTATTCCTCCCAATCCTCCATTTGATCTGGAGAAGGGAGACACTCTAATGACGTCTTGATCTGATGCATCAGATCAGCACACTCTGTCTGAAACTCCAAGATCGATCTCAAATCAGAGTGGTCAGGGGTAAAGTGGAAGTCGGGAATGTCCCTTCCTCTCCCCCGAGAAACATCAGAAGCACCACCTCGAGTTGCGACACCAGGAGAAGTAGTCCTACGTGGATCAACACTTGATCTTTTCGCAGGTCGTGAAATTCCACGACCAGAACTTGAAGGAACTTCAACAATATCTCGAGTCAGTGCGGTAGAAGATCGGGTAACCCTAGAACCTCCCCCACAAGGATGAGCCTCCATTCCATCAAGAGCAGCGTTCAAACCCTCTTCGATGTTGGGAAGTTCAAAATCATCAAGACCCATTTTTCGCTTGAGAAAAGTGCTTGAAGTATATCAGAAAACTTTTGACAGTCTGAAGCAAACTATGAAGAAAGAGATAAAAACAAAGTCAGAAAGATTAATCGCAAAAATGAAGTGAATGGTAAAACGTGGTATTTATAGGAATTTACCGGAAACCGAAACGACGCCAAACAGTAATAATTACTCAACGCGTGGAAACCGAGGAAACCGCGTTAAGTAACCCAATCGCGGAATGACACGTGGACCAAAGATTCTAGAAGTGGAGAAACTTCTCGGCTCGGAAAGTTGGCAACAGTTTTCCGAGTCTGGGGGGACAATTGTTGGAGGTGGATCCAAGATCGTACTTCGGTCCAGAGGAACAATGGGCAAAATGCTAAGTATTAAACTTGGCAAGAATATCGATGTCTCAATCCTGGGGAACAGGATGTCAGTTCATTACTGCTTATGATGCCTAAATTTTGGGGTCTAGAAACTAAGGTTGTTGGGGCAGATCTAGGATCAGGTCGTTTTCAATTTGATTTTGACGATGAAGATGATATTATAGAGGTCTTGAAAAATGAACCATATCATTTTGATCATTGGATGCTATCCCTTGTTAAGTGGCACCCAGTTCTAGATAAATCTTATCCCTCGGCTATTAGGTTTTGGATTCGTATGGAATCAGTGCCATTGCAATTCTGGGCACATGAAACTTTTAGGGCGATAGGAGAATCAGTTGGGGAAGTTTTGGAGATTGACATTGATAATGGTAGGGTGAAACTGGAATTAGATGGGTTCAAGCCATTAATTATGGAATCTGAAGTCAAGTTTAGTGCTGGGACTCAGATTATTAGTCTTAGATATGAGAAATTACATGGGTTTTGTAGAAAATGTTTCTCTCTTTGTCATGCAATGCATCGTTGCCCACTTCTGGTACAAGAAAGGGAACTTGAGGTACAAGAAAATGACAACAACGAACTAGGTAAAAACCCAGCTCTCAGCTATAAGGGAGCAACAGTTGTTCCAGGCCCAAATGTTGGAACTCAACAAACACAAATGGCAGGACCAAGCAGACTGGTGAAAGGTCCAGTTGGGGGATACAAACGTAGAAGAATTGGTAATCAACCAAGCTATCATAGGCGGTTTCCACCTCAAGGTATATTGAATTTAAAGTCTACACAAAATCAGTTATGTAATATTCTCTATCTGAAAAAATCAGGTTGCTTAACTACAGGTTCTGGAAATGAAAATAAAAGGGATTTACTGGCTGAGATAGCAGCTTTAAATGAGAAAATGGCTATGATGGAGAGAAATGCTCAAAAAGAACAACTTGAACCAGTTGGATCGGCAACAAAGAAGACTAGAAGGTCTCTCTTTCAGGAAAATGACTAGGAGATAGATATTAATGACACAGCGAAGAAGTTGGTTGAATCTGAAGGGTCTCAAAAGTTGGTGGAAACCACTAAAGAGATGGTCGTAGTTAACACAACTCAAGAAGGAACTACTAGTAACCAACCTGTAATAAAGGCTGCCAAGAACACTATGGATACACCTATGGAAGAGGGTGAGGTGAGTCCAACAGCTGAGGGGAAAACTAAAGAAGTGGATGATAACACAACCTTATCTGAGATGCTTCAGGCAGGTGCTGCAAAGAAAGTAACTCAAAGTCAACCAAAGAAACAGGGCAAACCGAATGGAAACACTCTCAATGGAACAAGCTCTAAGAAATTAAACTTTCAGAATCTCAAGTCACCAAAGAAAAAGGTCATAACAGCTGGCAATGTGTCTAGCAAAGGTGGCACCGAGAAGAAACTGACCAATAATCAATGATGGTGTTAACACATTTTTTATCTCGCTTTCTTGGTTTTGTTTTCATCTTAATAAGGTCTTATAGGTGCTTCTATCAAAGTTGGGAACCATTTATTTGTTTTCAAAGTTTTAATGAGATTTCTTTTTGCTATTCGGAATACATTGAATGATATGATCTGTTATTATTGGATGATAATTTATCAATTTTAGAATACATTACTGGTTACAGGCCCAACGTATCAACAAATATAAGGTTAAGTAAATATTTTTGGTTTGGCAAGTTGTGTTATCTCAACTTTTCTACAGGACTACAAATTTTCGGATCATATGATAAACAAAGGAAGTTAATAAATGACTATAATATGGACTTATTATGGGCATTCTGGTTGAGTGCATCATACATTAATAATAGAACAATTTTTTCACAATGGTTTAAAGGCAAAAATAAAACTATAAACAAAAATTGGACAACTTACATTAGTGGTTTCGTAAGTAGGTTTGTCCTCATAACTTCAAAAATTATCCATGGTTAGTATGTTAAGCTGGAATATTCAAGGGTATGGAAACCCAATATCAATAAATTATTTAAGGGAATTATGGAGGAAATTTAAGCCGGATTTTCTTTTCCTCTCTGAGACAAAATGGAAAATTAACTTCCTCACTAATATTCAGAACCATTTGGTCTATGAAAATTTGGTCGCAGTAGAGCCACAAGGCCTTAGTGGGGGCTTGGCTTTGTTCTACACAAACAGTTACAAGATTTCAATAAATTATAAAGATAATAGAATGATAGATGTTGAAATTAAGATACAAGGACAAACATCATTTGTAACTTTTATTTATGGAGAACCAAATAACAGCATGAGAGACTATGTTTGGGAAAGACTTACTAGGTTTGGTACCACTAGAGATAATCCATGGTTTATTCTAGGAGACTTCAATGAAATCTCAGGAAATCATGAGAAGAAAGGTGGGCCTTTACGTAGTGCAGCCTCATTTATGAGCTTCAATCAAATGCTACATGACTGTGGTTTGATAGATTTCCCATGTAAAGGAAACATATGGTCGTGGCGAGGAGTAAGACAAAATATGGTTATCAGATGTAAGTTAGACAAGGGTTTTGCTAATGAAGATTGACACACTATGTTTCCAAAATCATATATTGAATACATGGATATGATTGGTTCTGGTCATAGACCAATCATAGCTCATGTACTACAAGATAATAGAGGAAGAATACCGCAATTTAGTTTTGACAGAAGATGGGCTGGTAAACCCGGATTTATAGAAACAATCGAACAAGGATGGAACACAGAGGAGAGACCAGATTCCAGTAATATTATGGATAAAGTTATTAAATGTAGGAAAGAAATCTCAAAATGGAGGAAAACAAATATTCCAAATGGTAAAGCAGAGATATTGGAACTTCAGAGAAAATTGGAAGAATACCAAAATGATGATTCACGTGGAACACAAGGATAAGAGAAATACAATTTAAATTAAGAGAGGCATGTAAGGATGAAGAAATATATTGGAAACAAAAGATTCGAAATAAATGGCTTAAGGAAGAGGATAACAATACAAAATTTTCCATGCACAAACTAAACAAAGAAGGGCAAGAAATAGAATAGTTGGATTGCAAAATAACCAAATGAGTGGATTACTAAGGAGAAGGAAATTAAGGATGAAGCTGTGAATTATTTCATGACTCTATTCACGGCAGTGGGCTTAGAAAATATGGGAGATATAATGGATGAAATGGAGCCTTCCGTCTCATCTTATAAACAGATTATTAATATCAAGAGTTTCAGAAACAGAGGTTCGAAAAATGGTTTTCATGATGAATCCAGGGAAAGCACCAGGCCCTGATGGAATGACAGCTTTATTTTATCAACATTCATGGCATATAATCAAAAAAAGACTTGACAAAGCTAGTTAATGACTTTATCCAGAACGGATTCTTTGATAAAAGACTCAATAAAACAAACATTTGCCTAATTCCAAAAACAACGCGACCTAACCGAATGATGGAGTTTAGGCCAATCAATCTATGTAATGTAGGATATAAGGTTATTTCAAAGGTTTTCTGTCTTCGTCTCAAGAGGATTTTACCATCTTTAATCTCCCCCACGCGATCAGCTTTCGTAGCTGGCAAATTGATATCAGACAACATCCTCATTGCACAGGAAATGTTTCATGTATTGAGGACGAATAAATCAATTAAAAAAGGTTTTATGGCAATCAAGATGGATATGAGTAAGGCATATGATAGAGTTGAGTGGAGTTTTGTGGAAAACACTTTAAGGAAATTTGGTTTTTGTGACAAATGGATATCATGTATTATGTTTTGTATCAAGACAGTAGAATATTCAATCTTGATAAACGGAGAACCACATGGGAAGTTTGCACCCACACGGGGCTTAAGGCAAGGTGATCCACTCTCTCCTTTTCTTTTCATAATATGTACAGAGGTATTGATTAATAATCTTCGCAAACGAGAGGAAAGGAAATATTGACAGGGATTGCAGTGGCAAAGGAAAGCCCACCTGTCTCCCATTTGCTTTTTGCAGACGATAGTCTTTTCTTCTGTAAGGCAAACCGAGAGGAGGCCACAACTATATTGGGCATTCGCAAAGAATAGGAAAAGGTTTCTGGACAACACGTCGATTTCAGCAAATCTTCCATTCAGTTTGGACACTCAGTGGAAGAGGATACAAAACAGGAAATTCACAATATTCTAAAAATACAAAACACGTGAGGAATGGGTACTTATTTAGGACTCCCAGAGAGTCTAGAAGGAGCAAAAACAAAAGCCTTTGCTTTTGTAAAAGAAAAACTTCAAGATAGGATAAATAGTTGGTCATCAAAATTTCTCTCTAAAAGGGGTAAGGAAGTGTTAATAAAATCGGTATTAACGGCTCTACCAACATATGTTATGTCATGTTACCGATTACCCAAATCAATCATTGTCAAATTCAATTCGGCCATTGCAAATTTTTGGTGGGGAAACTCTGGTAACTCAAGAGGTATTCACTGGATTAAATGGGAAAATCTTTGTAAAGGAAAACATTAAGGAGGACTAGGCTTTAGAGCACTAGAGGAATGTAACTCGGCATTGTTAGCAAAACAATTATGGAGGATCGTTGAAAATCCAGATTCGCTTCTAACAAAAATTTTAAAAGGTAAATACTTTAGGAAAACAGATGTTCTGGATCCGATCAAGGTATATAACCCATCATATGGTTGGCGTAGCATTACTTCAACTAGATCTTTGGTTAGTAAGGGCATAATAAGAAGAATTGGAAATGGAGAAAAGACATTAGTATCTATGGATACCAGATACAATACCACGTCCAATATCGGGGCAAGGTCCTAATATTTATCCTGATTTAACAGTTAGCCAACTAATTGACCCAGACACTCGAACCTAGAGAGAGGCTCTAATTTATCAGTTTATGACACCTCATGCTGCAAGCATTATCTTGGGAATCCATTTATCACGACATTCAAAAGAAGATTATTGGGGATGGCACTTTACCAAGTCCGGGAGATATTCGGTCAAATCAGGATACTGGGTGGAACACAATATATTCTTCTTTGACATGGGACTACATGGACCAAATATTATAGCCCTCCAAGAAATGGTCTGGAAACTAAAATGCCCCTCAAAAGTGAAACATTTCATATGGGAAGCACTTTTGGGAGGTATAGATGTTAAAAAAAAAAGCTACAACAAAGAGGAATTAACTGTGATTCATTATGCTCCCGATGTGGCTTTGATGGAGAAATGATTAACCATGTCTTATTAGAATGCCCTTCAGCTTTTCAAGCTCGGGTTGTTTCCAAAATACCATTAACTCATGGAAAGTTCCCAGGTCCTTCTTTGTTTACTAATATGGACTTTCTCTTCTGGAGGGTACCAGAATTAATAGATAAGAAGAGCTTCCCATGGATACTATGGTATCTCTGGAAAGGTAGAAATGATAAAGATTTCTCGAATTTAGATCGAGATCCACGAGAGGTAGTCCGCCTAGCTGAGGCTGAAGCGGACTTATGGTTTCAGGCCCAAGGTAGGGTCCAGGTGAAACCATTAACATATGAGGTTTCCTATGAACCCTCTTGGGACTTCCAGTCCTGCCCATTGATAGGTTCTCCAGGTTTCACGGGTTACAAATGTTATGTGGACGGGTCCTGGAAGGACTCAGAGTAATATTCGAGTCTCGGTTGGATATGCTTCCCAGATGCAGCTACAGGCCTATGTATGGGTGCCCGAGGAATTCGCCGCAGCCTCTCTGCTTTACATTCTGAATTTGAAGCAGTGCTTTGGGCAATGACTTGCTTGATCAAGATGAATATCACAGAGGTGGCAATAGCATCTGATTACTCAGAAGTTTTGAAGATGGTCTCCGATCCAGATGACTGGCCGGCTTTCAAGGAGTACCTAGAAGACTTTACCCGCCTCAAGAGTCTTTTTAATGCTTTTTCCATATTTTGTATACCTCGTTCTTTAAACTACAAAGCTTATCTCCTTGCCCATTCTATTAGAGGGCTCTCGAAGAATTTAACCTTTGTAGACTCTTCGCCACCAAGTTGGCTATCCCAAATATTTTAATGAATTATCCAAGTTGACCAAAAAAAAAAAAAACTCATTTCATAGATATGAAAAAATATAAAAACCTCTGTTACAAAAAACATATGTTACAGATTTCATTCATATATTAAAATGAATATCATAGCCCTAATAAACTAAATTATAATGGCTAATTAAAACAAATATGTTAGTGAATATTTTTAACTTCAATAAATTAGTGAATTTAAAAATTTAAAATACAAAAATCATATTTAAAAAAAATTATCTAAATTATTATAAATATATAAGGCTAACAATCACTATACTTTTAATAGAAAAGAATAATAGTAAATGAAATTATATCTTTAAAAATTCAAAAGAAGTACATTATACATGTATGTAAAGGCATTTGCTGAAACCATTAACAAATTTAAAATACAAATATCATATTTTTAAAAAATTATCTAAATTATTATAAATATAGAAGGCTAACAGTTACTATACTTTTGATAGAAAAGAATAATAATAAATGAAATTATATCTTAGAAAAAAGTCAAAAAAAAAATACATTATACATGTGTTTAAAGGCATTTGCTGAAACCATTAACAATACATAAAATAAAACCAATACTCAAAAAAATACCATAATGTGAGGTATAAACAAGAAATATGTTATTCATATAATTACTCTTACTAATTTATTTGATACATATAATTTTGTTTATAGAGATGTTAAAGTCTTCTCATATACCCAATTTAGACATAAATTCAATCTTATTTAAAACACAAATTAATTACTAAGAGTAATGACAAATTTGATCCACTACATTGTCTTGATTTCATACAAATATAACTTCTTATTTTTTCTTATAAATAAATTATTTGATCATTCCAAATGATCGTTGCCACTCATTACAAATTTACTCTCTCAAAATCTCACCAAAAAAACAAGATGGAAACCTCCCACCTCTCTTTCTCGAATTAAAAGCATGTCAAAATTCTCCACATGTCATTTTTAATATGAACTATCTTCTCATGGTGTCACCTCATCACTTAATTATTAAAACATAAATTTGCTCATTTGTTTAGTTTAATATTTAGTCTCTAATAATTTGTTAAGGTAATTAATGCCATAAAATATATATAACTATCACAAAATAAAACTACATAAGTTTTAATTTATTATTTTTATTTGCATTTTTTACATGTTAGTAATGATTTTTGATCTACTATATTAATTTCTCCGGGTGTAGTGAAATTTCACCAATAAGTTATTTGGTAATATATTATCAATACAATAATTCACTACAATTAAGTTTGTCGCTTTTCAAAACATACAACTAATTATTTGGTCTTTTAATAATAAAATTACATAACTACATCCTTATAATTTATTCAAAACACAAATAGAGCTTTAAATATTCAGAAAATAAAGAAATAAAGAATGTGAGAGATAATCATAATTCACTTCAATATAAAAATTGAAGAAGAGGTAGTGAGTTTTTGTATTAAATTCACGTAATTATTTAGAGAATGAAGAGATAATAGATTTTACAGTTTCCCATAATATTAAAGTTGTAGTAGCGAAAGAATGTAGTATTGACAATTTTGCTCAAAATAAATAAATTAAAGATGAAATTATTGTAGTTATATTGATATAGAAAAAGTTGAGAGATTTAAAAGATAGAGTTTTCTGATTTTTTTCCATTTGAAAGGTGGTAGAATTTCTCGACATGTGATTGCAAGACTGTTGTAATTTTGGGTGGCATGTAATATTAAGAAAGATGATGAGCTTATGAATCGATATATGACTCCTCGATCAGAATATATTATAGATTTCTTGCAGTTTATGTACAACAAACTTATAAAGTTAGAAGATAATCCTTTATATGTTTTCTCATGATGCTTATACAATATTTCATTCATGTGTTACCAACTAAATGCATTTAAAAATCACTTGAAATAAGGAACAACTAATTATGTCTTCAGAAGTTTCGATGTAAGTAAAAGTAACTTTCACTTCAAACTATGTAACTCAAATATAATTACAATAAAAACCCACCCGAATGGCGGGTCATCAACTAGTTCTTATAAAAAACAGAAAAATTATTCCTTTGATCCCAATCTCCCAATTCCAATTGTATTCTTCAATCCATATGAATAATAAAATTATATAACACTTTAACAGCAGAAGAATCGATTCACTGCAACATTCATTTGTTGTTAAACAACGTCATTCCACAATATTGTCTATATCCCATTGTATGAAGCTAGAACTCTTTACATATTTTAAAATCATGAATTTACAGCTTTTATGCAGGTTTTAAGTTATGAACTTACAACTTATCTGCAGGTTTTAAATTTACTAGTTTACAAATAACTTGTAGGTTTTGAAATTCTAAAGTCACTAGTTTATACAGGTTTTCAGATCACATAAGATTTTCCGCAGGTTTTTACAAGTTTACAAAGCTCTAAATTGCAACTTTTAATAACACAAAAGTGAAGGTTTTCAAAACTGTATGTTTTAATAACACGAAAAGGAAGATTTTAAAACTCAAAATAACATAATTTAAAAACAGAAACAAAAATCCAAGACATCTCTTCAGTTCCTCTTCATTGTGTTCCTACCACCTGAAAGTTATCTAGCAACTGGGAGGGTCCTTGTAAAGCTTCTGATCCTCCCTATAACATATGAAACCATAAATAATCTTGTGGAACAAATTAATTAAGGAAAATAAACCACTATAAAATCAAAAACAGAGATTAAAGAACCTAATTCTTTGAGGATGGCCCCTGGGCTTTTTACTAACAACTACGATTGGATTACTGCATCTTCTCTTGTTATGACCTTCTCGTTTGCAACGTGAGCATAGTGGAACACAGCCGTCACGGCTTAACTTTCCCCTATTAGATTAAGACTCATGCTAGCATGATTACTTTCTCTGCCTCTATTGCGTAATTTCACAGGTGGTGGTAAAACACGTAGCCTATTCACTCTTGGCCACATTTTCATACCTTGAACAGGTTCAATATTGTGAAAATAAGCGTCCCACCATTTTTCAGTGGTGTAATAGCCAGAGACATAATTCTCAGGTTTTTGCTTTATTGATGTGATAACACATATTGGCATGAATACATGAAATACCATTCAATTGTCATATCCTGCAACCACAAGTTCTTGCAGACATATCAACTCGATATGCAATACCATGATAGTCAACCTCATGCAGATTCCCAGTACTCATGTATCTAATGCATTCCTTAGCATTGTTCATCGTTAGCTCAATTTGAGCATGAACTCAAGGAGTAAATCTAGTCTTCACCCTGTTCGCAACACTTAATATTTTTGCATTTGCGTTCCATACATTGTCTCCTAATATCTCTAGCATGTCTAGTTGTGGTTTCTTCCTAGCGTTATTGATGGTCCTATTGAAAGATTCATTGAGATTGTTCAAATTATCGTTGCAGTAAGACCCAATCCTAAAGAAGGCACGAGACTAAGTCATTGGTCTAGTTCTTTGTAGTGAGTGATAAGCACTTTGATTGTACTTCATTAATTCTTCCAAGATATCAGGAAAATCCCCTGTTCTATAACTTCGTGCTATTTTCCAAACGAGACACTTAAGTTCTATATCGATATTTTTTTTCTCCATCTTTCTAAAATGTGTTTTGCGCACATACGATGCTCAGCTTGAGGAAAGTGAAGTTGAACTGCATTCAAAATCCTTTATATAATAAAAAGGTAACTTTTTAAGAAAATAATCTTGCTATCATGTGTTATATTACATGTTATGTCATTGGTATTTAGTGTTTTGTTTAATGGATTAAGAAGATTAATTTTGGAAAACTCTCCAACTAAAAGATTTATTATCCAAAATATCATATATGTTAAGTGTATTTTTAGTATTTAATTCTGAAAATTACAAATTAAATTTTGGTAACCATATATTGGTTATTGTATTATTATGTTAGGACATATTTAGCCGAGATTTATATTACTTTACTAAAATATATTATAACGTTTCACAATTAAATATTGGTAACCATATATTGATTATTGTATTATTCTGTTAAGACATATTTAGCCGAAATGTATATTACTTTACTAAAATATATTATAATGTTTCATAGTTAATTATTCCAGAAACCCTAATACACAACTATATATAAGTACATTACCTTTAGTTTGGAATTAGCATACATTTTTGAAGAATTGTCATTAGCTTCTTACACTCTTTCTCTATGGTCTCTAGGTAGATAATTATACTTCTCTTATTCTTATTAAATTTTTTGTTTAATAATTTGTGTTACTTTTGTTAGTTTATTTATTATGAACGTGTCTAACTAATTTATCTCTATATTTGTTAGGTAAAGAATTATATTTATCTTAATCTTATTAATTTATTTCATTACATCATGGTTCATAAACATAGTAATAACATATTTATTTTATTTTTCCGGATTAGCAAAAACACTTTACACCCATAAAGTTTCTACGGGGTATAGAATGGAAAGACCAAGTTCGTTCAAGTACAAGATTTATTTGATGAGAGACATGGATGCAAAATTCAGATTGGTTTGTGGAACGACTCTTCACATGTTAAGCTTTGCAAGATGATGTATTGAAGCTAAATTTATTTATGGTAAACGATTTGGAGATATTGTAATATTTCTAGATAAAAATGAACTATGGAATTCGACAGTACCATGTTGGTGATTAATTTATGTTGAATCTTTTTTTTTCTTTAGTTATTCCATATGCTGTAATGTTTACTTCTTTAATAAAGTATGAATTCTTCTGCTTTCATTAAATTATTATATTAAATCTTCCAATTATACAATGATTTCATAATATATATATATATATATATATATATATATTGAATTAAATCAGAGTATCATTTAATTTAGATATTATGTATAGAATTTTACAATTATACAAATGTAGTGTTTCGAATATATTTGTAATAGATTCGAATATATTTTACTATTGAATAAATTTATATAAATTAATAAAGTTTCAAAATATTATAGCTATATTATTGGATAGTTACATTTCAATTACATTTTTCGTATATGACTTCTACGTAAATAAACAGGAGTCACGGCGTAAGAGACCTAAATGTATGTATAAACATGATTTTGTAGTTTGACATTACATGATCATGGGTCATGAGAATGATTATAATTGAAACACTATAAAGTACCATTATTTTACGAATAATGTTAAGTACCATAATTTTGGTTCTTGCTAAAAAACACTATTAATCTAGCATTTACATGTATTATAGCACAATAAATAATTTCTTATTAACATTCTGTCAGTCAATTACCTTATTAAAGATCTTTTTTCTGTTGAATTCCTATATTATTACAGTTGTCTATAACATACAAATTTAGCTAATAGTTATGAGTCATTTGTATTAGATGTTATGTATGCGAATTTGAATAATAATAATTTCTTAATTGATTTCTGTAATTTGATTTTCTTATTGGTAATAAATCAAAATTTTGATTTGATTACCTATATTAATAAATGTTAATCGTATTAAATAATAAATAACAATAAAATATTTATATTTAGAATAGCACACAAATTTAGGAATTAAATCACAGTACTATTTATAATTTAGTTTTTGTATACATAATTTTAAACAACCAGTGCATACGATCGATTTCTTTATAAGTATTGATTTTGTTTTGTATGAGAATTTGAACAATAATAATTCCTTAATTGAATTCTGTAATTCGATTTCCTTATTAGTAATAATTCAAAAATTAAATTTGATTACCTATATTAAGAGGATATCACATAAATATGGGAATTAAATAAGAGTATTATTTAATTTAGATAATATGTATATAATTACAAATAACCAGTATTCCATATCAATATTCATTCGACATATTTCTGTATAAGTTATTCTGATCGTTGCTTTGATTATGTGTATTAATAAATTTGTTACCAAAATTGTGTTGACTCTTAAAAAGTGAAATGATGATAGTATATACTATTACCTTAAAAATCAGTATAATATCAAATGAATTTGATATTTATGGAATTACTTGCGCGTAAAAATTTTTATTCCCATATTTGATTCGATTGAGATGTCTTACATCTTCTATATAAGCTTGGTTTTGGTGCTAGGTTAGTCCAAACAAAAAAAAAACATAAAACAAGAACACCTTTTTAGATTTTTGAAAATATTAAAAAGATATGGTTCTTCATTCTATTTCTGTTTTCAAAGAGCCAACAATGGAGGATCAAAGTCAAGATTATTCGGCTCTAGAAAATCTTTACAAAAGAATATGGCCAGACTATTGAAGTGGTTTAACTTGATGAACATATAAGTTATTTTTATCAATTATTTTCTAAATATTTTCGAATTTCCGAAACTTATATAACAAACATGAAAAATAATTTATTTTGAAGGGTTCAAAAATACATGATACTGTTAAGAAAAATATACTTGGAAAATTTGGTCCAATCTTTCATCATCATCTAGAAGAATTAGATCAAGGTCATTTATGTTTAACATTATGTTGATGAGAGACATCGATGCAAGATCCAATCTTTTGAATGTAATAAAGCTTTACATAGTAAAAATGACATGACGATTTATTGAAGCTATAATTTTTTCTGGGGATATAATTGGTAATATTGTGCTACTCCAAAAATAAGTTGAACTCTTTAATTCAATTGTATATTTATTGTGAGAAATCAAGAACCTATAATAATTTATCTATGTTGAATCTTTATTTCTTTCAATCATGACCTACTTTGTAATATTATTTCTATTTATTTCGAATAAAATATAATTTATTTTGTTGATTTCATCGTTTTCTTCATTTAATGTTAGTGAAATATCATTTCGTCATTATTTTTATTATGCAAACTAATTTTGACAAGTATTAAAAAAGTGATCATAACATACTTGACAAAAAAAAGGTGATCATAACATAAGCTTCTACATATCATTTTGTTTTTATTTTGACTGTGCAAACTAATCTTTATTTTTAATTTAAAAAGTTTCTTTTCTTAGGTATACATGTAACAAATAATTACCATTAATTATTAACTACTAACTCATTTTAGTAATTATTATTTAAATGTAACTAACACAATTTACTATAGAAGATTTTGATGTAATATTTGGATGTGTCTATAATGCATTGATAATGATAATATAAAATTTAGCTATAGTATTTATTACAAAACTATAATTTAGCTATAGTTTTATCAAGATTTTGAGTTATAGAACTGTAATTCTTATACATTAAAATCCATTTACAAACAAATATTAGTAGTTTTTTTTATATAACTATAGTAACTATAGAAATTTTGAGTATAGCACAATAGGAAAACAATATAAAGATTTTAAATACGATTCATTTAATTAATTTGAATTTATTATTGTATATTTCTTTGTAATATTTGAATGAATTTATAATACATTAATTATAATATAATTTAGTTATTGTATTGATTATAATAGATTCATATTAAAGGCATGTTATTTATTGTTGATTTGATTCAAATTAATTATAGAAGATTACGATGTAATATTTGAAAGTATGTATAATACATTGATTATAATACTATATCTTAGCTAATTTATTGATTATAATAGATTTTTATTAAAGATGATGCATTTACCTATAGTATTTGAAAATTATAATAGAGCATTAGACACAATGATAATCTTTTATGTCAAGTGTATATTCTATATTAGTAACAAAATATCAAATTATCAATTTTTAAGATTTCTTTTATAACAAATTAATTCTAAATAAGGAATACAATAAATATCATAATAAGTGTATTTATTTGTAACATTAACTTTTTTTTTTCAACATTGGACTACAACTGACCGGCCCATTATATAGTGTATTTATGACAATTCATATATTTTTGTAACTTATTTAGTAGAAAATTATTTTGATTCCTAAAATAACATTATATTAAGAGAAATTCATCCCAAATGCCCTCTTTAAGTAACTAATTATATGAAATGCCATCTTTTTGCAACCTCCTCCAGAATGCCCTCTTTGTGTTTCAGAAAGACTAAAATAACCTTCAAAACAAGAAGAAATTACAAGAAGTCTGCTACCCCTCGTGCTACCCCACGGTCAGTTTCTCACTTCTCATGTAAAAAGGCTTTGAACTCTTTCATCTTCTTCTCTCTGTAAAAGGCGAGACCTTCTCTTCTTTCTGTAAAATCTTCTATCCTTTCATCTTCTTCTCCCAGTAAAATCTTCAAGAAATGAGGGTTAAGATTCGTTAATAATTTGGTTTCTTCATCGAGATAAAGTAAATTTGGTTTCTTCTCTCTGTAAAACCCTTTCTTCTCCTAGTTTTAAATTTTCTTACAGTTTGTGATAATTTTTCAATTTGTAAAACCCTTTCTTTTTTCGATTTTCCACATTAAAGGGTTTGACATGTCCACGTTAAAGAGATAGATTTTGAATTTCAAAAATTAGGGTTTGTCTTCGGGGTTTTGGTTTTCAAACTGAGAGAGGGTTTGTCGTATGAAAAAAAGGGGTTTTGGTTTTTGATCTGAAAGAGGGGATGTCCACATGAAAGAGGGTTTGATTTCTTATTTGAAGACAAGGACAATAGTATAATTCAGGGTTTGGTTTCTGTCATCACATGTCCATGTCTCGTGCTGATGTTTTCTTGTCAAGGTCTCATGATGTTTTCGTTGTCCTTGTCTAGTAATGTTTTCTTGTCCATGTCTCGATATGTTTTATAGTTCATGTTTTTGCTTATGAATATTATTGACTAAAATAAGATAAAGTCCATGTCTATCGTTATGTCTATCCACAGATTACGAAAATTTGGTCCATCTTTGTATATTAACATAGAATTATGTCTATTACTATGCGCAGGGTTGGTCCATGTCTTTATTCCTACATTTCACATAAAAAATCCAGTCCACATTCTAAAGATTTGGTCCATGTTTTTACATTTACATTGAGATATGTCTATGTCTACATTTTTTATTTTGTCTTCATAGTTTGATTTGAATACCACATTGGTCTTTGTCATTATAACTGACACAATAACAAAAAGGAGTTGATCAAAGTGGGCACAATTTGGACTTATGTATGTGTCTTTAATTAAAGTGATATTAACTTTCGTCCTTGGCTTCATATAATAGTAGGAGTGTCCTTGTCTTCACAGTTTGACTTGTGACTTTCATTTATAATACTACCATGGACATGTAATAGCAGGAGTGTCGTTGTCCATGTCTTTATATTTGAGAATTTAAAATAGTAACTACGATAGATTTCCATGTCCAATTAATAAAATCAGCACAATTAGGACTTATGTTCATGTGTTTATATTGACATTGAACTTTATCCATGTCGTGTTTCATAAATTGGGACTTAAATACTTTAATGTAAAATTGGAACTTTGTCCATGTCTTTGTATTGACAACCCCTTCCACTAAAAAACATAAAATTGAAAACCACTGTTGAATCAAAAGAGAGTTCGATAATTCCAGAGTAGGATCTTCACATACCAGTTTGTTTCCTATTTGTAGGTGTTTAAGAGACAGACAGATTGGGCGAAGTATGGGAGTTTGGATTGCGAAGAGGGAGTTCTCGATGTCTGATTAAGAGCATGTAGGGTTTGAATTGGGGAAGAAAAGATGATTTAGAAAAAGTGGGAAAGCTTCGCGAAAAGGAGAGTTGTCTGTGTCTAATTTAGACGATGTATGGTTTGAATTGGGGAAGAAAAGACGATTTAGAACAAGTGGGAAAGCTTCAAGAAAAGGGGAGATGTTTGTGTACGATTTAAACGATGTATGGTTTGAATTTGGGAAGAAAACTGGATTAGAAGAAATTGATAAGCTTCTGCTAAAGAACCCAAATCACGATTAGAAGAAAAGTGGATTTAGAAGAAGTTGATAAGCTTCGGCTAAAGGACCCAAATCACGATTTAGAAGATAACTGGATTTAGAAGAAGTTGCTTTTAGATGAAATAGAGATTCGTGTAAAGCTTCGGTCAGGGAGAAATCCGTAATTGTGAGTGTCTGAAACAATGAAAGAGGGCATTTCATATAAGAAAAACATAGAGGGGGCATTTCATACAAATAGTTTTGAAAAGAGGGCATTCTAGATCATTATTTCTTATATTAATTTCGAAGATCTAACATAAAAGATATATATGCATATTAAATATAGTATATTTCGTACCATATCTCTTATATTTTTAAAACTAATCAATTTTGAAAATCAATGCTTAATATACGCTAAATATCAATTGTTATCATTCACATATTATAGACAATACAACCCTAATTTTCTTCCTATAAAACAACACTTACCTATCAGACATTTTTCAAACTATCTTCTATCATATTTTACCACTATGTTGTTAAAGGATATTGCTTTCTTGGGAGGCTAAAACCGTTCAAACGATATGGAAAATCAAAATAAAAATTATTCGACTGTGTAAAACATATAGTTAATAGTCGGTGATGCCAAACGTGAGACAACTTACATATTCATTTACTATATTTTTTTTTTAGTTTATTTCGTAATTGTAAAATTTAAGCTTTGAATATATTGTATCAAATATTATAAATAAAATATTTTAAAATTTAAAATCTAGCTCTTTATTAAAAATATTTTTAATAAATTTAAATTATTAAAAATATTTTAGTTATATATATATATATATATATATAATTGGATCCAAAACTCATGGTCAATCAAGAGGGAGCTAGTAAAATAATTATTAACTTCCAAGTTTGTCCATTGGTTCTTTTAGGATCATATCTCATAAGTTTAAAGTACATATATCTACATCATTTTGGTAAGATCAACTAATATTTTACCAGATAATTTCTTGGATTTAAAATTCACAATCTGTAAAGTGATCTACTCTCTCGAATCTAGACGACAACTACTTAGGTGGTACATTTTCTAGGTTTATTATCTATAACTTAATAAAATGATACAAAAAAATTAAATTTTAAAACTCCATGTCTATATTATTATAATATTTGTTTAATATTTATTATTATAAAATAGCAAATTAAATAAAAACAAAACTTAATTGATAATTTTTGATTTTTAAGATATGTTAAATCATTATTTCAATTTTAATATATTTTCGGTATGTTAAATACTAATAAACTAAAATAAATTTCTTTATTAATAGATCTTAATCTACTCAAAATTTACATCATTTTTTTAATTATAAAGTCCAAATTTTAAAGGTATATGATATTTAAAAAACTTCATTGAGTTTTAATGATTTTTTCTACTATTTTAAGTAATATATTTATATATAATGTTTTTATTACTATGAGAATCACAATATTACAATATATTTATACTTGAATATATTAAGATTTAATATATCTTTTAATATACAAAAATCATTAATATAATCTATTTCTCATTCTTTAAATTACTAAACTTTGATATCAAACATTTTGAATATATATATACATATATATATATGTATATATATGAATTAAATATTAATATTTCCCCATAGTTTAGAAATTCAAATTTTTAAATTGATTAAATATGTTAAATTGATTAAGGTAATTTGATAAATAATTTATCCATTAAGTTGATATATGTGAAATTTGAATAAAAAATAAAAAATCCTACCTAATATTAGAAACTACATAATTTAATAAAAAATAAAATAGATAGATTATATGTGTATATAATTATTTTATTAAAATGGATCAAGAAATCA
Source organism: Lepidium africanum (assembly GCA_900406405.1). Classification (NCBI taxonomy): domain Eukaryota; kingdom Viridiplantae; phylum Streptophyta; class Magnoliopsida; order Brassicales; family Brassicaceae; genus Lepidium; species Lepidium africanum. Next base: position 49,974 of record OVAX01000423.1, on the reverse strand, counting down.
ATTACTACAAATATGGTCTATTCATTCAATGATAATAACATTTAGTCTTATATACGCAATTAGAAAATTTATAAAATTATTTATTGTAAACACAAACTAAATATTTCTTTTACTATTTATAAACAGCAATTATTACTAAAAAGATATAGATCATTTGAGCAATTCTATTTTCAATGATAAATACATTATATTAAACACACATATTAGCATAGAATAATGTTATGTTTAGTTTAAAACAACAATTATCAATTAATACCATTCTTTTATATATTAGTTTTATATATTATCAAAATATAATTAGTTGGTGGTCTTTAATAACACATTCTTTTAGTTGGATATTAAATATTTTTTTATATTTTATATCTTCCTTTCATTTCAATATAATCGAAAAGATATAATCATATATTTTAAAATCAAAAATGAAATGTAATAAAAACACATGTAGTATTTACTTAAATAGTATTTAATAATATAGATTCATAGAGAAAAACATTGATATTTATCTATTGAAAATACAAATTAGAAATTTTGTTTACCATTTTTAAACGGTAATTAGTAATTTTATAAATAATTATAGAAACTAAACAAATATATATCATCTGAGCGATTATATTTTTGTTCAGCATGAGATTATTTGTTTTACAAAATAAATATTTAAAACCAACTTTACTTACTATATTTATCAATTTTATAAAATTTCAAAATATTGTTTAAGATATGATATTGGAACCAACAATTATAAATAGTATCAACGAATATTGTTTGAATTCATGTCATATTCATTTCATATATCTTATTTATACTTTTTCCATCAATTAAAGAATATAAACTTTTGAAATAGAAACAATCTTTAATAATCGATGTGAATTTTTTAAATGCATTTCTTAAATTAATATTGTTAATCAGAAATATATACAACTAATTTAAGTTATCTTAAAAATTGATTTTTATGAACACGGGTTTAAATGACAACCTAAATGGACATGAGTCTAAAAATCTAAATGAACATGGATCTAAAATTTTAAATGAACATAAGTCTAAAAACATGAATGAATATGTGTCTAAAAACTTAAATAACACAGATATTGAAAACTAGATGAACAAAAATCTTAAAACATATATAACATGTGTCTATGAACCTAAATAAATATGAGTTAAACAATTTAAATAACAATATTGCTTAAATTCATGTCATATTCATCTCAAAATATAACAATACATATACTTATTCTCTTTTAAATTTTGAGTATTCTAGATTTTTTTTATTTCATGTTTACTAAAAATTATAAATTTATGGTAAATGAACAAACCTTATATTTAAATTTTTAGTATTCTAGATTTTGTTATTTCATTTTTACTAAAAAATATAAATTTATGGCAGATGAACAAACCTTATATTTAAAAGCTATACAGGTTTAACAAGCTAAATGAATATAGGTTAAAAGACTTAAATGAACATGAGTCTAAGTACTTAAATGCACATGGATATAAAAACATAAATGAGTATACACAAATCTACAAACATAAATAATTACGTGTCTAACAACTTAAATGAACACGAGTCAAACAAATTATATAATGCATCAAAATCTTAAATATATGAATCAAAAAATATATTTTATACACAATACGAATCATCATTATAAATTAATTTTTATTAAGTATATATAAAAATAATGAATTGCATATACAAATCAAAGAAATAAAAAGCACAAATATCACATATATATATATATATGTATATATATGTTATAGATAAATATAAATAATAATAAATGTATATTTATTTGCATAACAAATAATCCCGTGCACCGCACAGGTAATCATCTAGTACCCTATAAAAAATAAATAAAGGGTAAATAAAACCAAATTTTGACATCAACGCCTTAACATCACAAGAGACAAATTTTAAAAATCTGAATAATTAAATGAAATCAAGATTGCACAAACAAATGTTCAAAACTGTAGGTTTTTAAAACTAGACAACATACTACCATAAACTACAGCTTATTAATTCTTTGCACATGTATATTTCTCTAAACTCTTCTACAAAATTCAAGACACAACATAATGATATATTAATTTGTCTCTAACTTGATGATTGTCAGAAATAAGTGTTAAGTTTTCTCTATCTCCAACTTTTAGATTTGTTTTTAAATGGTTGACAAACCAATCCCAATTGTCAATATTCTCCACCTCTACGACTGCCCACGCAGTAGGAAATATCATGTTGTCTCCATCTCTACCAATAGCTTACAACACACCTTTGATATCCCATTTAAGGGATGTACCATGTAGTCCAATGATGGGTCTGCAAGCCTTATTCCAACATTCTCGCAATGATTTAAAACATATAGAAAGATGAGAAAATCATTGTAGGCATTGAGGTGTTAGTCCAAGAATAGTCTCAATATCCATCATAGACCCTTGATTAAAGTGAAGGATCTATGCTTGATAGTCTCATATTCTCGTGAATTGACTTTCATGACTAGCCTTTCTTTGCACTATAAGTTTTGTCTTTACTTTCTTATATTGGTCCTCAGTAACCTTAGAATATCCATTTTAAGTTTTTAACTTCTTCAACCATCTCTTTAGCTGAAAATTTTGGATTTCTCCTTACTTTCTCTTCAAAGATTTTTGCAGGTGATGATATCTTCAAAACCTTAGAATATCTAGATTTTAAACAAACATGCTCTTTTCTAAAACCTTGATCATCAACTTGATTTTACCTCTTTCCCATGAGCAATACACTCTCTATGGAAATTTTTCCTCTGAACATTTTGCACCAAGCTTATAAGATTCAGACTTATACATTTTTATGTCAGATTCTGTCTTTAAGGTGTACTTCAATAATAAATACTTAAAATCAGCAGCATCTTAAAAGTTTGTCCCAACCATAAAACTAAATCACCACCGCTTAGATTTTGTTATCTAGTATTATCTATATCATTATCATCATTAAATGACATAGGATCTGGGATAGTGTCTTCATTCCACATTTCATCTCCACTATTAGCATAATCATATTCACCATTCAAGTCATCTTGAACAAAGTCTCCAATGTAGTCTTTTAAATTTGTCACATTTTTTTTTTCAACTCCTATCTCATTTTCATTACCATCATCCTCTAAATCATCTCCTCCTTTCTCACATATTGCCTCATAATCATCTTCCTCATCCCAAGCTAATCTAATAATAGCTTCTTCATCTCCTTCATTATCAATACTACAAAAAATAGAGTAAAGGAGCTAAATCTATAAATGACACATTTGAAAAAACTCTAAACTGAAATAGATTAAAAGAACATAAAACTGCAGGTTTAATAACATGAACATGCATGTTCTAAAAAACTAAAACTGCATATTTTAAGATTTTAATTATAGGTTTGAAAAACTGCAGGTTTTATAAGAAAAGTATATATTGTAGGTTTAAAGATTCTAGAACTATTTCCAAAACTACATAAAATGGTACCTTGCGTCTCTCATCACTTCTAATACCGTTAGAATTACATATTCACTCCTCGGTTCAACCACCACATCTGTCACTCCACAAGTTGTCACTTTCGTTATCTCAAACCGACGAAAAGGGAGTTTTCTTCTATCTCCTTCCATTATTTTTCAGAATTACTATCGAGAAAAGAAACAAATACTTTGGCTAGTTTTACAACCACTGATACTAAGGAGAGATGCAGCCACCACCGATGCCAAAGAGAGATGCAGTCATCACCACCGTCGTCGTAACTATCAATGATATGGTGATTAGGTTTTTCGTGATTAAAATACTTCTCGTAAAATCGTTTTATCAACGATAGATGTTTTTATTAACGGCACAGTAACGTTGAATATACATAGGCTTAATATGGCTTAGTCAACTCAACTTTGAGATTTTTAGGAGTGGAAAAACATTTGGTGGTTTATTTGACCAATTTACAATACTTTAGGGTTTTAAAAACCTTTTTCCCTACAAAGTTAACATCAGTTATTGTAAATGATGTAAATATTATCATCATTTATAATAACCGATACAAATTTATATATCATTTTTTACAAGTGACATAAAGTTGACATCAATTACCGTAAATGATGTCAATAACTTCTTTTTAGTAATTGACACAATTATTTTTATTATTTATAATAATTGATACAAATTTTAGCATCATTTTTTACATGTGACACAAGTTAACATCAGTTATAGTAAATGATGAAAATAGTTGCATCAATTGCTTAAATTGACACTAACTATTTGAGTCACCACTTTCATAGTCATTTTTACAAGTAATGAAAATATCGGTTATATCAATTAAAAACTAATACAAGCAAATAAAATAAATGACACTATATGTTGAATTTCTTGTAGTGTTGTGCTCCATCATAATTAGAATCTAGATTGTATAGAAAAGATGTCACATGTGTTCTTTCTGTCAATTTCATTTTCTTTTATTCAACCAGCAAAATGGACAAACTTGTATTTTATAATCCTACAAAAAATTTGAGGTATTGTGACAAATTATATTGTGACTAAGAATATTAGTAACAATTTGTGACATTTGATATATAATTTTTCTATGAATTTAAAAAAATTACTGTGACTCTATTCCATATTAATTTGTGACGAAATTGTTACTAGATTTATTCGTCACAAGTATATTGTGATATTTTTGTTACCAATATATATATATATATATATATATATATATATTTGTGACATTTTTTGTAACCATTTGCAGATCGTCTAAATTTGTTATAATATTTTTATATTGTGAAAAAATATGTTATTTAGACAAAATAGTACATATCAATACATTTTTTGTAGTAGAGTTTGATCGTAATAAAAATGATAAATTAATTGTTTTGGTCTTATAAATTAGATATCTATATTTGTAGTATGTCTACTGGAATTTGATTACATGTTGTGTTACCTACGCAATAGAGTTTAGACTATATGAATTCTACATTTATAGATCTAGCTGTTGACAATTTTTTTTTTGGTCAACCTTACTCATTATTTCTATTAGTGGGATTGATAAAGGCCCGATCCATAGCCAAATTACTCTCACTAGAGCTGGTGAGATTTGAACTCACCACTTGATGTCAAACTAGATCAGGAGCAAACCAATTGAGCCACTTACTTCTCGGCTTGACAAATTAGAATGATAAATTTAATCAATAATTAAGATGTAAATAAACCACACAACAGAATTATTATTATATATTATTATTATTATTTCAAGACTTTGGGGTACGAGTTATTATTAATTAAAATCCAGTCGTACGCGAGTTTCTCTGGCTTATCATTGTGTGAAACATAAATTCCATCATCTCGAGCATCCCAGGAGTATAATTGACCACATTTAATAAATAAACCTGCTGTATATGCATCAATATTTTGACCAAACTCCATATCAAACCCTTTCCTCAAGTCACACGTAAATTTAGTGATTTTCACGATATTATCATGAAAACTAAAATTATATGCATAACCTTCAAATTTTACAATGTGTTCACGTAAATCGTCGTCTTTTGATTTGCAATGAACTTTGAGGTTACTGCGACTTGTAAAAAGATTGTTGTGAAAAGCTACAATATTCTTACGACATCTAAGACTTTCTTCACCCGACCCAATATCGAAGACAATAATAACTAACATAAATACAAATTTAGCATTCATCATTTTGAGTCAAATTAATGGTTTCTTTAATGAGAAATAATACTCGAAAGAACCCTTAAATAGTTACTTAATTATTCTTGTGAACAACAAAATTGCAAATTTATATACTTAGGGTCAAGATATGCATTGATTGGTATTTCCTGATTTTATCACTTGAGAGAACCAAAACTTTTAGTAAATGCATTAATCTTTTTTTTTCCAACATATACATTAATTATTTTTTGAGTAAGAATATCTCACACTTTGTTTCTGACACTGAATATCTCATACTTTTTATGTCAATTAGTATGACTCTCTTAAATTTAAGACTTTACCTTTTAAGAAAAATTAAATGAATTATAAAAATGTAACTAAAGTATTGGGTATTTTGTGAAAATTGATTTAGTCATATTCTCTCATTAAGAAATTTGTTGTAAAAATGCTAAATTTGAACAAAATTTAGTATATATATTTTTTATAATAAATCCCATAGAAATCTTCAAGATTTTTTATTAAAAAAAAGAAATCTTCAAGAATCTTATTATTTCTTTAATGGTGAATATTTTTTTTCAGAAACCCGATGGTGAATGAATAAATACACACAAATAAAATAGAAAATCTTAAAAAACAATTAAAAAGGACAGATTTTGACGCAGACCCTTTTAAACAACATGTAGTCCAAAAATGTATTATAAATTCTTCAATCTATTAAGTATCCATCCATTTTAAATAAAAAAAATTGAAAGAAAAGAAGATGTTTCGTGTGACGACAATTCTAATGGTATTGTTCTTATACACAAAAAATGTGATAGGAGGATCTGTGTTTATATACAACAACCTGGAGGACACACACTTGATGAAAGTGAGATGCAAATCAAAAGACAATAGTCTTGGTTATCACGTGAGACGTGTTGGTAAATTATACATGTTTCCATTCAGCGATCATATAATGGGAAGTACACATTATTGGTGTCATATTTGGAAAGATCCAAATTTTAACCATCATGTAGTCATTGTTGCTTATGATGGTGAGTCTTTGCCTAAACGAGACAATTGGGTGAGATGGTCTGTTAGAGAAAAAGGTCTTTATCAATCTGTCAATGGTAAACCTTTTCAATTTAAGTATAATTGGGATGGTGAGTTTTAATTTGGTTTCATTTTCTTATTTGTGATCCTCTAATTATGTATTTCTGTTGTTGTAATGTAATTCGTGTTATGTACTTGTTGTAGTATGTTCTCTTTGATTCGAGGGAAGATGTAAGAATCAGACCTAGCTATGTATATGTATTAAGGTTAATAATTTAAAGTACCACCTATTCATTATATCATAGTTGTCAATGTAGTCTGTCATCATTTTGTTTGTGGTTCTCTTTAATGAGTTTTTTTTTTTGTAGTCCTCTATAATGAGTTATATACGACTTTTATTGTAACAAATTGATTGTTTATAATTTTGTGTGTGTAGACATGGAACAATGGATAGTGGATACTAATAAATTACTAGTAAATAATTAAGGGAAAATTGGCCAAATGGCACATTTCACTAATTTAATTAAGGATATGGCATATGTATTCTCATAATTAAGAGAATAGCACTTTGACCTAAATATTTACAATACTAACCTTTTAATAATTATGTTTAAAATTGAAAACAAAAAATAGGAAACTTTGGTGGATGAAAGAAACTTGAGTAAGTATAGTTGCTATATTACTGATATGTTGCTAGTTATACTATATGATATAGAATTACTATATACTATAAAACATATAGTTCACAACAATAAAAAATATTCATTTATATATGGTATATAAGGATGAGGAAACAGAGAAGAAAAAAAAAGGAGAATGAGAAATGGAAAGAGAATGATAAAGACAAGAAATAGTAGGAAGAGAATGATGAAGATGACCTGGATAAGGAGGAGGAAAAGAATAATGAGTGGGGAGAATGAGGAGGAAAAGAATAATGAGAAGGGAGAAGAGGAAGAGTAGGAAAATGAGTATAAGATAAGAGGAAGAATGAGGAGAAATAGAAGACCAAATAAATTAAAATTGATAAGATTTTTCCAAAAAAAATATGTATAATTGATGGTTTTAAATGAATAAACGAACTATATCAATTAGACATTCCATATATATAATTAATCTATACAAAATTCGTCAATAACATATTTGTTTTTATTAAAACATTTGGTCATTTAAAAAAAAATTTAAATTTTAGGGTGTGTAAAAAATCTATGTTGTTTTAAAATAATTTTTTACTTTGATTTTATTTTTCATTAAAGGTTATATTGAAAATAGAATTAGAAGATGAGAGAAGGAGTGAAGAAGAAAAAAAATACAAATTATCTGGCAAAGGTAAAGCTACAAGTAATTCATAAAATATACATAATATCACTTGGGTTAGGACAAAAAGCTATACTCAATTATAAAGTCATGTTGTGCTATATTTGCTAATTTCTCAATAATTAATCTTACAAAATGACAATGAGAAGGTAAGTCAAATTAAACTAAATACCTGAATATATATGATGAAACTTTTATAAAAATGCGTATGGATTTTTCGACGGAATCTCAACGTATTATTTCGGTCGAGAATGTCCAGTTAAAAATTCTCGATGGACATTATATACTTCCGTCAATAAATTTGTCAGATTAAATTAATTTGTGTGTAGTTTTTTTTTTTTTGTCACAGAGTTTTTAGTAGTTTAATCAACATTTATCCATGTAAAAATCCAGCAAGCATTATCAGTTTTTGTTTTTATTTTTATTTTACATATTTTGATGAGAAGTTTTGACTTTGCCTCATAATCATTATCAATAAAAAAACCTTGTTATCTGATTGACGAATTTAACTATTATTCAATACATTTTCAAAATAATATAGTAGGCTAATTAGGTATTGTAATTTTCCAAATGTACGTATAAAAAAAAAATGAAAAAAGCTGGACATATAAATATATTGATTAAGTTTCACTTGACTCATTAAATTTGCAATACTGAATTAAGTATACAATACGGAAAGTGTGTACTAATTAATGTCAAGCTAATTGTATATAAAAATGAATAATGGTTACATGCAGTCCATGTTATCCAGTCGATTATTCCCAGCTAATCATTTGGAATCAGCATTAATAATTAAGTCATCACTATCATCATGTTTATGCTAATTATTAGCTACATCCAACAATTGAGAGAGTAGACTTTATCTATGTGTGTGTGAGTGAACATGTCGTCACAAAGCCACTTATCAACCAACTGTAAAAATAAAATTGACTAAATTATCTATATATATATATATATATGTTCATATAGTACTAAAAGTATTATCAAGTGCTTAGACACAAGTTATTCATCCTAATTACAATTAATTCAAAGTAAATTAATCTGTAAGATGGATCTTAATTTGATTAATAAATGCGTACAATATATTGGTTGATAATAAGAAAAGTTTAGGAGATACGATGAGCTGCACTTGATGATATTATGATACTTAGTAAAATATTAATATATTCTTTACGTGAAGTGGGTGCTCTTCACATCATGCAACCAACAATGAACCCAATCGGCATATACTTCATAATACATAACATACACACGCCAACATGTGATTAACTATATTTTTAAACTTTACATATAAAAGCTGACTTTCACTTTACAGTTTTGTTTTTAGGACAATTGTCCTTTCTTACCATACTTATTGAAGTTAATGTATCGTTTTCCATGTTTTAATAAGTAAATAGGTTTCTAATTTTTATATATTTGCTAATTTCAAAATTTTTATAATGATCAGTTTTAATATATAAGAGATGTGGTCACTATTTAGCATTATCTTAATTATTGTCTCAAGTGTATAGTAAGAAAATAAGTCGTCGTACACTTACGACAACTTAGTAGACTTAAAAGGGTTTCTTTGGTGGTGATGGATTGATTTCAGAAATTAATTAAAATAGTGTAATTTAATCATTAAACCGACATGTATGTCCGAATACGTATTAGAAATATGTCTAGAAACGAAAAGAAGAAGAAGATGGAGTAGAGTAATGGTAGAGAGAGACAAAGAGAGGAAGGAAGAGCCGTAGATTCCGTGAGAGACAGGCTTGCACTTCTCATTTATTTACACTTTCCTTCATCCTAACTCATCTACTTCCTTTTCCTGTCTTTCTTTTTCTTAATTATTTTATAAACAAGTGATTATATATTCTGTTGATTATAGATTGAATTTTATCGATTCAAATATTAACCAAAAAATCCTATACGATTCAGCCTAATTAATATTTGTAAATTACAAACTGTTCTGATTATTGTTTTTTATTCCGGATGATTAAAATGTTTAAAACTGATTTATTTACTTTGGGTACTGGGGGCACTTGAGTAAGCCGACATGAATCACTGAATAAAAAAAACGTTTGAAATTATATTTTTTTGGCACTACCATCATTGATGGGTCTAAACCCCACATGGGGCTATTAAATGCTCTCATTGGAGCATTCTTGGAGAATCGAACTAACGACCTCGAGAATGCAATGGAAATTGGGGAGGGACCCTTGCCACCTCAACTAACCAATCCTCGGCTGTTTGAAATTACATCTAAGAATTAAAAGATATGCTTGTAAATTCTTTCATGAGAACTAATCCATTACTAAATTTGTTATAGGGAGTAAAATATAGGGATAATGAAGAGACACTCAAGTTATTGTCTAAATTTACACATTTTTAGTTCTATTTTGTCCTCTCTCCTCTCTCTAGCTCTTGTGTATTGTGATGAGTTTGCCAAGTTAGGAAAATTGTAAGAGAGATAATAAACAGAAGTACTAAAATTTAAGAGGCTGCAAAAAGACAAGTCCAACATTCTTGAGAATGTGGTGTCTCTCTTTGACTCCTCTCCCTTAATCACTCTCTCTATTTATGTATCCTTCTTTCCAATCCACACACATCTCTCTTCAACACACACATATATATTTCTATATATGTAACTCCTTCAAGCTCATCATCTTCAACAATTCTCTCTAACTCATCTTTTTCCGATCGATCAATAATGGAAGCAGCCGCACAGGCGGTGGTATCAGCCCCCCAGGAACAATCATTGATCCTTAAAGGAAAGAGGACTAAACGGCAACGTCCTCAATCTCCAATTCCTTTCTCTATCGTCCCTCCTCAGGAACCAGACCTCGAAGAGTCTGGTTTCCAGGGAGCAGAGTCTACTAGTCTTGTTTCCAAGGAGAAGAGTCTCAATGATGAGATCAATAACAACAACAATACGAAGAATGATGATAACAACAATGTATTGATCAATGGTGTGACGTCTTCATCTTCTGCTTCTTCATCTTCCAACAACAATGTCACATTAAAGGCCACGGCTGATGAAGAAGATCAAGATATGGCTAATTGTTTGATTCTCTTGGCTCAAGGTCATTCTCTACCTCAACACAACCGTATCCATCAGCCACCACAAACTAGACAGCTTATGATAAATTACCAAGAATCTGGTAATAACAACAACAATGCGTATAGATCTAGCAGCAGGAGATTTCTAGAGGCATCTTCATCTAATGGGACCGGAAGAGCTGGTTACTATGTTTATCAATGCAAAACATGTGACCGTACTTTTCCGTCTTTTCAAGCACTTGGTGGCCACAGAGCTAGCCATAAGAAACCTAAAGCAGCCGCGGGTCTTCACTCCGATCATGACCACAAGAAGTCAATCTACGACGACACAGTTTCTATTCATCTCAATAATGTTCTTACTAACAACAATAATAACCATAGATCGCTTGTGGTATACGGTAAAGCGAGTAATAATAAGGTTCATGAATGTGGGATATGTGGAGCTGAATTTACATCCGGACAAGCCTTAGGTGGTCACATGAGACGTCATAGAGGTGCCGTGGTGGCGGCCGCAGCCACTCCTGTAGCGGTTGTGCCAACCACGACTACTGCAAACACGGCTTTGTCATTGTCGTCTATGTCATTTGATCAGATTTCGGATGGTCCGGTTCAGGCTCCGGTTAAGAGAGCGAGGAGTGCGGTTGTATCGTTAGATTTAGACCTGAATTTACCTGCACCAGATGATGAAAATCGGGTCAACGGATTAAGCTTTGGTTCAAAGCAAGAACAGGAACAGAAACATGAACAAACGCAAAAACATAGAGAAGAACAAAAGTCTCTTGTCTTGTCTACTGCTCCTACATTGGTGGATTGCCATTACTGATATCAAAACACCTAAAATTCATTTATTAATTTAAAATTTAATGCAGAAATTGGTGAAGCATTTTCACTGATTCCTTGCTTGTACAAGACTTGCAAGATTTTTTTTTGTTTTTTTTTTTGTTACTTACTTTCAAAAGAAAACTATATATTATACAAGTATATATATACTCCCACTAGCTAGAGGACTTTACTTTTGTTTTGTCTTTATCTGCTAGATCTATGTAATTACGTCCAAGTTTTTTTATTTATTTATTTTGATAATTAATTATATTCAAGTTACGGTAATGAAAACAATGATTAACCCGATGAAAAAAGGTTGAAACTCTTTTTAGAAACAAAATAAAATAAAAGATTCATGAAAGGGTAGGACAGACAGACAAGGTCCAACTTTCTTTAAAACTTTGCATTTTTAAATAGAACACTCTTGGTGTGCCAAAAAAAAATAGAACACTCGTGTTAAAGAGAAAAAAAAAAAAAAAGAACACTCTTAACACATATCAATGAGGTCTGGATGGAACTTTTGGTTGGGAATGTTATTCCTCTAGGATTTGGGCTTGTTCTATATAAGAAAATTGCTTTTTTATGTTCTCAGCCAATAACTACCACTCTGGGTAAGTACCACATATATTCTTTCTTCTTTTTTCACTTATAAGCCATTTAGATTTCAATTATTAAAGCCAGACAGTAATACATAGTTTGTTTATATGAGTTGGTGGACAACGGATATATCCCTAGGAGCTAAACATAAGAAACTAAAGTCCTAGATAAGGGAGAACAACACCCTAGATAAGAGAAGCTAACAAAGAAATTCTAAGAGAATTAGCATGAAAGCTAAACCACAAAGCTAGAAGGAGTAAATTGAAACCAGAGCTGCATCAAAACCACAGTCAAACCTAGAGATCTGGCAAGTGCTAGAACTGCACGAAACCCTGGAAAGAAGACAAGCAAAGCTAAAAGCGAAACCGAAAACATACTAAAAAGCAGAAATGGACAGGAGAGAATGTAGCGAGAAGAATATCCAAGAACCAAACAGCCAACCCAAGCTGCCACTCCGAAGCATAGAAGAACCAAATAAAACCGAAGCACAAGGAATGAACCTTGAACACTAGAAAGGAGAAGATGCTATAAAAGAACCCCATAAGTTACACGCAGACACAGCGAGCCCATGTTTAAGCATTTACCAATAAAGACAAGCCACTTTCTCACCAGAGTAACCAAAGAACGAAACCACTTCATCGCCAAACCAAAAGAACCACCCATTCTTAAGGAGAAAATAGATGAACAGCAGTAGAATAGCATACAAAAGGTGAATTCCAAACTGATAATCACGATCAAAGGAGAACAACACACCATCTAGAAAGAGCTAGAGAAGAGTCGGATCAAATAACTAGAGATAAAACCAAGATCATAGAGAACCGACAAGCAAGGTAACAATCCGACATGTGCAAAAAGCACAAGAAACCGTTGATCTAACACCTAACCAACCAAGAACTCATACATCTACCAAACCCAAAGAAATCCTCAACCTTAAAAACAAACTCTTAAAAAGGACAAGTGAGTAGAGGTGAAACTTCAAACCAACAAAGAAAAGCCGGCCAAGGAAGGAAGAGGACAGTGTAATGAGCGGCAAGCAGCCACATGAAGCTAAGACCTCCAACGAAGCATCGACCAACAGTGGACCATGATACCACCTCTTCCTTTAGCTGAAAGAAGTTGAGACTCTATATGGCACTCACGGTATACCGAAGACTCTCTGCTAGTAGATCTATCAACGAGGTGAACAAAACAACGGCGAAGCCAAAGCTTCACTCCTCAAAAACCATATTTGAAACAAACCCACATACCAACGACCATATGTAAATAAGACAAGCAAAAAGGCTAAATAGGAGGTGATGGACGAGGCTAGTGCTGTCAAAGCCACCGCCATTCTCCTCCCAGACTCCAATGACGAGAAGCGGCAAAGAAAAATGAAGGGTTCGCAAGAGAGAGAAAAAGGTTTCAGAGAAAAAAACTGGTTCGTTAATGATGTTGAATCACTACAAGAAAAATGGTCTTTAGTAGTACACTGAAAACGCTACTAAAGGCCTACGTTAGCGTTTTCATGAACGCTGTGACAGCCAAAGCTACCGTAGACCCCTCCCCTTTTGTAGCGTTTTTCTTTGACGCTACGATTGTTAGTATTATTATAGCACTAAATGCCTGCTATATGATACTTTTTTGGAGTGTTTTTTACTTACTATAAATTATAGTTTTATAGCTTTTAATAAATGCAATTAAATTTTTTTTAATAACACATTTTATTTGCCAGGATATGATTTACGCAAGCATTTTTCTATTGCCAAATATTATGGTTTTATTGCAATGTTTACATGCTATATTATATTTTTTAAGGACATGTATATTTTGCCAGAAAATATCAACTCGTAACATTTCTTAGATGTAAAGTTACGTTCTTTGTAGCAAAAATCTTACACTGGATAATAGCTTTTTTAGCCTTTATTTGGTGTTCTGAGTTATGTTATCATGGCTTTTATTTGGTGTTATTGCATATCCAAAGATTGCAAAGAATTAATGCCCTTTGTTGTTGTGGTATTTACGGATTTATAAATTCTGGTTTTTTATGAATTAAAATACTGTATTATTGAAACAATAATTTGCAATGATCAATAACCACAATGAAATCCAACATAGTACTCGATTGCTCATCAGAAAACTAAAACTACCAAAGTCAAATATATTCAATTCATGAACTACAATTAAAAGATGAACAAAGCCAATACCAAACATGAACTAGATTCAAAGATAGGTGAAGTCAGTACAGAATATGAACCAATGGTTTCGTTTCTTTAGTCTCTACGAGGAGCCTTCCCTCGTGATGACTGACCTTGTTCTTGTTTTGGGCGTCTCAATGGAGTATAGTTCTTGCTCCTTCTGAAAGCTCCCAGGAACATTGGTTCAATGTCCTCGCCAACTTCCTCTCTACGTATCAAGTATCCCAAATTGCGTTTATATTGTTGTTCAGTGATCTCCTCCACATCACTTTCCTCATTATCATCTGCAACTTGTTGTGTTTGTTGTCGGAATTGTGGGAGTTGTGGTTTGAATCCCAAAGCTGGGAGTCCACATACGAGTCCTTTATGTGGTTCCATGCTAGTTCTACAATACCAAATAGAACAACGGAAATCATTAACAATATAAACCACAAACAAAACAATATAAAAACAAATGAAAGACTAACCCTTCAGCCTGTTTTTACAAGTTAAAGTTGTCTTCAATCTGCAAATAATTAATGTCAGATACGAGGAAACCAAAATATTCATATAAGGAGAACACAATATCGAAGCAATACTCTTATCATAACACATAATCGAAGCCAAAACTAACAAATTCATTGTTTCTTTAAGATCCTTGGTACGCATGAATTCGTGGATTTATGATACAAAAAATAAAGAAATTAAAGAAATCTCAGATTGAATTAATAACTCAAAGGAACAAATTTTTAATATCCCGAATAGATGTATTGTTTATATTCATGTTAGGTCCTCAAAAAGATATCTAGGGTTCAGAAATTGAACAGAAATTGATAATGACAAAGATTGAGAGGCGACTTTGAGTGATAAATTAATAATGAAGAAACAAATTCATGGTTTGTAAACTTACCTTATTCTGGGTTTCTTCGTTGAGAGGAAACGTGAAGATTAAGAGGCAAGGAATGAGAGCAATGAAGATTAAGACGAACCGTGAAGATTGAGAGGCGAGGAACGAGAGTAATGAAGATTGAGAGGCGAGGAATGAGAGATACAGAATGGGGAAGACCTAAGAGTTTTCTATTTTATACAGAAGGCGGATTAATGAGTGCGAAATATTTTTGGCGGATGAATCGGTGCCAAATATTTTTTGGCGGAAGAATCACTTTTTGGTCTAAACCTTTAACTTTTTGGCACAAAACTTTTAGAGCCTTATATTATTTTTAATTTATGTAAACATATGATGTTTTTGAAAATCATAAAATCTCATAATTTTTTGATATTATAGTGCATATAGTTCTTAATTTGTATTATGTTCGTTTCACAGTTTGTGCTTGTTACTAATGTTGTAATAATTTTTTGATATTAGACTCTTAGATTGTGATTGTTACAAATGTTCTATTACTATAATTACACTTTAATGTGTTAGACAAATATTCTAGTATAATGAAAGTGTTTTTTTTTTTTTGCTAGCTTACGACAGTGCAAAATTATAGTATATTGTTACGATAGTCCAAATTTCAAGAGTTTAATTTGTGAAAATTAGTTTTTAAGTTTGAACTCGAAGTCTAGTGCAAACTCTATAGTATTGATATTAGATGAGTTTCAATAATACGTGACGCACAAATGCTCCTATGTTTATATAAAAGAAAGCACAATCGTATGTTTTTTTGTTTTATTTGAATTTTTTTCTTTTTTTTTCTAATTTGAATATCTCATGGTAAGACCTGTAATTTTTAAAAATCTTAAACTAACCAATAAAAATTTTGAATTCTATCAACCAACAATACGAAACTCTAACATACTTAGATAATTAGATAAAGTCATTTCATTTAAACCCTAAACTCTAAACCCCTTAATCTTTTTTTTTGAAACACACCCCTTAATCTTTTGAAATAAAATTTGAATTGTTAGGCTCTAAAGTTTTGCTAGTGAAGTTCATTATTTGGATTTATTTTGATCATTTGTTATGTCTTTTGCCAAGTCGTAAACATGTCCTTTGCCAAGTCATAGAAACTAAAAATAAAAAACATACAAAGTGATCAAACATTCAGGCTTAATCATAAACATAATAACATAAAAGTCAAGTCTTAAAATTTAAAGTCATACACTTAAAAACATAAAAGTCTTAGACTGATCAAGTTTTCATTCCTTCAATTTTATTCATTCACCATAACCACTTTATCCGCTGGCCAAGTAATAGCGCTTCCAATTGTGTCTTCCATATACTCCATCTCATCTGATATCCTCCAAATTGCAGCGTTTTTAACCTTTACAATATCAAAAAATTCTCGACAAGCATTAGGGCCTAAAGGCATGAAATGGACTAGTTGGTTAGGATCATTTGAGGACCAACGTCCCTCAGCAACAACACGGTTCTGTCCGGATATATCCATCAATTTGCATTTCTGGTTTACCGTGAAGGCAAGACGCTACAAGAACACCAACAGAAAACAATAACACATTTCATTAACAAACCGCAACAACAACCCAGCAAACAATTGTTTAAACTTGTTAAATAAATTACTTGGGATCTGCGAAGAGGAGATCCAGCTGCAGGTTTGTTCATAGAAACATTTGTAGCTACATCAGATTTTTTCAAAAGAGAATTTAGAGTTACTGGAGACTTCTCATTCTGAGATGTTTGACTAGCTCCTTTAGCTGTTTGTGGTTGACTATCAACAGATTTTGAAGTTTTTTCCTCAATCAAAACTCTATTTGCTGGCCATGATACAAATTTATGCAGAGCATGCTCCATATTCCTTACTTCAATTGTTGGCCTCCATAGAAATGCCGTTGGATTCACTAATACAACCACAAAGCGTTAGAATGTTTACCGCATGACCACTTTCTTCTGTAATAAGACCGGTACTTGGAATAACGCAGTAATCTTCCTGCCATGCAACCATTTCTCCAACTGCATTCTCGATAGTAAACATCTCAGCCGAAGGTCTCTAGAGAAAGGAGTCAGGTTTGGTGGCAGATTCATTTAAAACTTTAAGAGCATTAGGCCCAAGAGGAATCCCATTTACTAATTCATCAGCATCATAAGAAGCAACATGTCCTTCAGCAATTGCTTCTTCAGGACAACACCAATCCAACAAAAAACACTTTGAAGTGACCTGGTATTTACACTCAGCATCGAAACAGACATTAATTGGAAATTAACTCATAAATATAAACATACATCTAATAGAATTGTTATGTACCTTATGAATGGAGTTTTCACCGACGTCAGCCTCTTGTCTCTATGTTGGAAAGAACATACAAAGGAATGTTATTATTTAGATAACACTCAGTATCATAAGTTATAAGTATAATAAATTAAAAGAATTTTCTTACCTGATTATGCATTTTGGCAATGACTTGTTCTAATTCCTTAACCTTATTCTGTACTTGAAACTGTTTTTCCTCCATTGTAGCCATACAGTTGCTCTTCACTTGGAAACATGTCAATTTGGTCATGCTCATCCCTTTATCTATTGCTCTCAATCTTCCAGGATTATCAGGTCCCAAAATTTGTGTAAGCATATCTTCTTTTGGATTCGTTGATGTTGAATCTTGCAGACCTTTACATTCTATTTCTGATGCTTTTTTTCTGGAAACACAACTCCATAATCATAATTAACACAAACAAGCCAATTTATTCAATAAGTTCAAAGAAGCAACTTACAATCTTCTCAGCTGCATTCATGTTAACAGACGTGCCATCCTTCCTTGTATGCTACTTAACCCAAACTTTTAACCTCGTAACCTGAGATGGGTCTGAGCTACTCTCTACTAAGTCTTCTCTCAATCTGACCATTCCTCTACGCCTGCATGCATAAGGTATCTGCTTCTGCCTTCTCTCTTTGAATGAATCACTTAAAGCCTGTAGAGGAATTAATAACGACAAAGTTACTACGATGGACACCAATAAAGGAAGACAGATTAGTGCATACCTTAAAGGCGTTGCTAGTTTTCTCCATGAAAATTTTATGCCATTCAGTCGTATATACATTGTTTGGTCGCATACTCAATCTATCTTTCAAGTTTTTAGCTTCCCTTACTTGGGTAACCACGTGAGATTTAGAGGACATCCACAGACATCCCATCTGCTTAAACACTGCACTCTTTTTATAGTCTTCATCAATGTCAAACCTTGCCTACACTCATTAATGAAAACCATTGTGAGAAAACTAAACATTATTTAAACTGACGACATATGTAAGAAGTTATATATTACCTGAACAGACTTCATCAAAATAGTTTTGATGTCTTCACCAACTTTTTTCCAATTAGTGATGATTATAGGAACATGTTCCCTAACTAAAGGACCTAAGTAAGAAGATAACAACACTGAACATGGACCACAAGGTTCTCCCATGTCAGTGAAGTCAACATGTTGTTTTTCATTTGGATCTCTAGCGATGTATTTCATCTTTGTTGGTCATCAATGTCTGTTGGGCTTTGGTTCAACCGATGTATCATTTACTCCTTCAGACATAGCGATTTCAGATACATTATGTTGTTGCTCTTTAGGTTGTCCTTCTCCCACTTCTTCATTGAGTTCATATTCTCCATTCAATGATCCATCTTCAACCTTTTCATCACCATCAACTCCTCCCTGCAGTGGTAATTGAGTATCTTCTGGATTCTCTTCAAGCTGAGTCTCTTCTATCTGAGTATCTTCTGGATTCTCTTCAATTTGAGTCTCTTATGGATTAATGTATGCAATTTGCTTATCTTTTTTGTCATCTTACCACCTTTAGTCTTTCTATTTCTATGGTTGCCCATTTAAGATTACCTGAAACAATTAACAAAGTTGGTGAGATACAACTTACAAATGACATAAAGTACTTATTGAAACACACAGACAAAGAAAGCAATAATCAGACATAATTAAAAGAAAACCAAATTTCCCATTCAGAAAAAAGGATTATCATTCAAATATAGCAATAGTACATAAACATCATTCTTTCAAACATAAATTCCTTCACATCCAGCTCTGGGATTTCTAGTTGCATCAACCAAGTCATCAGCTTCCATATCAACAGAAGCTGGCAATGGTCCAACATCCACGTATCCATCTTCCTCACTGTATCTTCTTGTAGGACCTCTCATAGCTATATACCAACTGGATTCATCATTTACTTTTGAATAAAGCACCTGCTTTGCTTAAGAGGCTAATATATATGGATCATTTGAATATAATGCTTGACTTTGTATGAGGTTGACAAGTGTGAATCCATCTTCTTCCTTTATGCCATTACCTCTGTTTGTCTATTCACACCGGAATAAAGGAATATAAAATAGGTTGTAGTCAAGCAGAATAATCTGGACCACCCGGCTATAGTACGTTACAAGATCAACCACATGAGAAGTGTCCTTGGCACTAGCTCTACACATTGTCGTAGCCTCATATAACACCCCACTATTTTGAGATTGCCTATCGACAGAAGTAATGTGAAACCGCAACCTATTGATTATGTAACTCGTGTAAGACCTTATGACTCGGTGAGGACCTTTTGCTATCAACTTAAGTCTTTCTTCATGTTGTTCTGAACTCAGAGGAACCTATAACAATCAATTAAGTCTTAGTGTATATCCAACACATCCATTTATATAATCTATTAACATCCAGCAATCTAAAAATGAACTTGCATGTGCTTTTAACCAAGAGGCAAATTCGTTTATATGAGTAAATCATAACGTTGTCGCATCACGTCTGCATCTTTCACTAGAGTCTTGAAGATATTGGAGGTGCATGTTGTGATGAAAATACAATGTAATATTAGAACTACTCTCACACTAAGAATATGACAAATTAAAACATAAGAGTTGTATTCACTTACTCCACATAAGGATCTACCAGAGCCATATTATTAATCACAGCAAGGTGAGCTATGTTCTTCTCCTTCTCAGTAAGAGTACATGATGTGGCTGCAGATATAAGATGACCCTCTAGTATAGAACTACTCTCATACTTAGAATTTCTCTCGGGTTTCTCCTCAACTCCTGTTGTCTTTTTCAAAAACTGATTGCAGAACTGAATGCATTCCTCAGCGAGATAAGCTTCAGTAATGCAACCCTCTAGTCTTGCAGGGTTTCTTACAAAATCTTTCAAGACTTTCATATACATGTAGACAAGAATAATTGAACATGAAAACCAAGATAGTTGATTATATAATATACAAATAAATAAGTTATAAATTGTACCTTCAAATGGGTACATCCAACGGAAATGTATTGGACCGCATAACCGAGCTTCTCTGCCTAAATGAACTGTCAAATGCACCATAATATCGAAGAAACTTGGAGGAAAGAATCTCTCAAACATGCACAGAGTTTCAACAATTTCACTTTCCATTACTGTAATTGTCTCTCTGTCTATAACTCACTGGCACAGATGATTAAAGAATGAACATAACCGGAAAATAGCGATCCTTACACCATTAGTTAACAAACCTGCGTATGAAGAGCATAGAAAATTAAACCATATAACCTAATGATACAACAATTTGAGTTAAATGAATTAAAATTATACCTTTAAGTGCAACCAGAAGAAGTGTTAGCATCAACACATGGTAATCATGTGATTTCAATCCTTGAACCTTAGATTCTTCTAACTTCACACACCTGGATATATTTGAGCAGTAGCCATTTGGACCTCTGAAGTCAAATAGGCGCTTCAAGAATACTTTATTCTCTTTGTTGTTCAGAGACCAAGGAGCTGCAAGCAGGTACGTTCGGTTTCCACGGGTTGAGGATGTAAATCTTTTCTAATTCCAAGCAGTTGTAGATCTTTACGAGTATTAAGACCATCCTTTGATTTTCCACAATGCAACAGGGTAGCAACAAGACTATCACAGGCATTTCGTCTAAATTGTGTCTAACCGGCAGCTTCTACATAAAATAAAGACAGATAAGGAAAAGTAGTGCTTAAATATATCAATTCACATAAGATAACAAAATAAAAGAAAAGATCACTTAAAACATACCTTCCAATAAGGCAAGTTGAAAAAGATGGACCGCTTCTTCCATCTAGATAGTTCCTCTGAATCTAATAGTTCTTCTTCTTCCTCTGATTCACTTGATTCATCATCGAGATCTGAGACTGATGGCACAAAGGCTTTCATCAATTCACAGAAGATAAAAAAGAAAAGAAAAGATCACTTAAAACATACCTTCCAATAAGGCAAGTTGAAAAAGATGGACCGCTTCTTCCATCTAGATAGTTCTTCTGTATCTAATAGTTCTTCTTCTTCTTCTTCCTCTGATTCACTTGATTCATCATCGAGATCCAAGACTGATGGCACAAAGGCTTTCAGCTTCCTCTTCTTACCAGTAATTTTCATATTTCTGAAATCATTATTGTAATTTTTGAGTAATTTGTATATGTTATGACCACTCAGAATCCTAGCTCTTTTTCCATGCTTGCTTTTACCATCAAACCATGCTTTCTTTCCTCGATAAACATATGTAGGTGGGAGACCCTTTCGGTGACACATGTATACGTGCTTTTTGCCATTACTTAACCACATATTATCTGTGTGTTTCCCACACACAGGACATCCCATTTTTCCTTTTACTTTACAGCATGCAAGATTACCATATGTCAGAAAATCATGTATGGTCCACAATAGCATAGCCCTTAAAATGAAAGTTGTGTGACTGAATGCATCATACGTTACCTCTCCCTTCTCCCACAGTTGAATTAGATCCTCTATAAGGGGTTCTAAGTAGACATCTATATTGTTACCAGGTTGAGTTGGACCAGGTATTAGCAATGACAACATGATGTTCTCCTCCTTCATACATTTATCAGGTCGCATGTCGTAATTAACTAGCAAAACAGGCCAAAAACTATAGTTAACATTACTCATGTTGAAAGGATTAAACCCATCAGTTGAGATTCCAAGCCTAATGTTCCTACACTCAGCGAAAAATGATGTATATTTATCATTCATTTGATCCCATGTCACAGAATCTACCGGATGTCGGCTTTTTCCATCAGAACTCTTGTTAGTAAAATGCCATCTTAAGTCTTTCACCATCTCCTCTGACCTGAACATCCTTTTTAGACGTGGAATTATAGGAAAATATCTAAGAACTTTTGTGGAATACCTTTCTTGACATGACCAGTACGTGTGTTAATATTCCACCATGAAGCGTTGCATTTTGGATAATGGTTTAGCTTATGAAACTGATTTTTGTATAGGCAGTAGTCATTCACACAAGTGTGTATCTTCACATAACCCATATCAAAAGATCGAAGAAACTTCTTCACATCGTACAATGATGTGTGCAGGACATTATCCTTGGGTAGCATTTATGGCAAAGTTTCAAGCAGCTGATCGAAGCTTCTGTCCGACCAACCACTCTGTGTCTTTAGCTTAAATAGTGAAACAATCGCCGAGAGCTTGTTGTTGTTAGTATAATTTGGATATAATGGTGTTTCTGCATCAGCTAACTTTGCAAGAAACTCATCTTCTAGCTTATCCTGATCATCAACAACCTCTGTTAAGTCACCCTGCCTAACCAATCGTCATCTTTATACTCAGCCGCTTGGTATAAACCTAAAATCTCTTAGTTCCAGTTACTTGCATTGCTTCTACACGTACTCCCTGATATCACTTCTCCATGATGATACCAATCCTCCCGCATCTTGTAACTACAATCCATTCCCCTAATTACAAGATGATCAACAACAATAGCAGCTGACTGACGAGTTACGTTGCGCCAGTCAATACATGGATGAATTATCATCTCGTTTCCTCCAAAATCTGCAGCTACAAACCTCACAAAGTCCCATGCACCTTTCTCATATCCAGGATCAACTCTTCAGTAAAGTCAGTTGAAGGTAAACAACAATGAGAAACCTAAACTCTATTAAACCCCCATGTATGAACCTAAGTATTTATTGCTTTCAGTTACCTGTGAAGATGAACCCATGACTTCTCGACCATTATATGTTCTAACCCATATGAAACACAAAACATACAGAAAAGAATGACTCAAGTACCAAACAAACACAATGACATACACATAAGAAGTTATAAACAATCAAGTTTAAAATCAATTATGAACAACAACACTCAGAAAACAACCAGGCTTACATTCAAGACATACTAAACCAAGCAAGAAACTTAAATTTGGATGGGATGAATTATAACCTGAAGATATACTGTTCTCTTGCTTATCTTATTGTTTGTGATCTAATGGATCTCTAAGTCCAAATGTGTAACACGATCCAACCTCCAAAAAACATGAAAGCTTGGATTAAGTAGTGCATGAAAAGAATCCAAATACACAGATCTCAAATGAATGATAACTCATCTAGTTTAAAAAAAAATGAAAACTTGGAGATGAGAAATGCAAATGGATTCAAAACATCTCCTAGAAAAGCAATGATTACCTGAACAATCAACGTAGGGAGTTTCTTTCTATGGTCACCTTCAAGCTGAATGACCTGCGACATGTTAAAGATATGAAGTCATCAAAATCTCAATTATTTTTCAATTTCTTCAAATCGTACATATAAGCTATATTAAATGGTTCATAACAACACCTTGAAAACCAAAACAACATAATCATTATCACATGAAGAAAATCAATAGTAAACAAAGATGAGATCAGTATGAGCAATCATATATGATGAAGCAGATCGTTTGACAAACACGAACAACCAAAGAAATCAAACAAAAAAATCAAATCTTTAAAACAAAGCTCGTTGAAACAAAGATAGTTCGATAAACAAGAAGACTCACAAAAACAAAATCAAGGAACCAAAGCAAATCGAACAAAAAACTCACAAAAGCTATATATCAAGGAATGTTGAAGAACAATAAGTAGATAAATAGAAGAATCATAATGCAAAGAGGACTCTATTCAGGATTCAATTCAACAGAAGAGAAAGCCCAACTTTCATAAAACGTGAAATTGACAAAGAAATTCTGGGTACCAAAATTTCTTCTTCTTCTTCGATTTTCTGGGTTCCGAAATTAAAACAGGATTACCTTCAAAAATTGAAATTCTAAGTTTTCTTCTTAGATCTTGTTCCAACAACGATTTCAGAGAGAGTTCGAGTCACCGATGTAAAGACAAATCGAGGCTGTTGAGGATGAGAAGATGACCAGAACAGGGGTTCGAGAGCTGCCGTTTGCCTTCCTCGTGTGAGAGATTTTAGAAGATGTAAATTTTTTTGTAAATCTGTGAAGTATCAAGCTTCAGCTTTCGATACTTACTATGGCGGAAAACAGAAATTTCACTAAGTATTTTTACCTCCAAAGCAATATTTCAGCTACAATAATGTTTTTAGTTCCCACTTAATGAAAATTAATCATAGCGCTAATATAATACTAGTATACAATAATGATCAGTTTTTACCACTTTTAGTAGCATTTCGTGAATTAGTGCTACCGCATACTGCTATTATTGTCTGTTTTTCTTGTAGTGAATTAACACACATATTCTATATATATATATGTGTGTGTGTGTGTGTGTGTGTGTGTGTGTGTGTGTGGATTCTAAAAATACACTAAAAAAAGAAAAATAAATTTGGACCCTATTCAAATCCACATATTGCATGCGAAGAACTCATTCTGATTGATTATTTATCTTTTAAAATGATTTCTTGAAAGGTAGGTCAACAAGAATATATTTAACATAGATTATTTCAAAAATAGAGACTTTTTTTTTTTGTCAACACTGGGCCACAACTGGGTGGCTCATTAGCCAAGTTCTTACATAATGTAGGCGGTGGGACTCGATCCTGGTATGTGCAAGTGCGTCTGCTTTTAGTAGATTTACCGCCTGCCACTAGACTAAAGACCACTTGCGAAATAGGTTTTTAAAATTAAAAATAATAAGTCATATATAGATTGTTATCTGCTTACAAGAGAAAAGAACATAGAAGGTAAGCAAATAGTTTACAACTAGAAACAAAGAATGTCAAAAAAAACTATTCAGAAAACACTGCAACGAATAATAAGGTTTATGATTAAACCGATTAAACACAGTCATCTACTTAACCTTTTTAACTTTTTTGTCTTTGTATGGTGGTCTATTCCATCTCTTACTTCTTCTGGGTCGATTTGATAATTCTTCCTCTCATAGATTTTTGGCTTATTGAATCCTCTAAACCAATATCTTTTTATGATTCTTGATTGTCAAACTCATTTATTTAATTAATACTGCCAAATTTGAAAGCATTAGATTAAAGGAGAGGACCTGTTGGAAAAGAAATAATTTGGGAAGTTGATAAAACTTCATTGAAATAAGCAAGTTTATTGCTCTAGGAAATAGTTGCAATTGGAGATGTTTCAGTAGTGGCAGCAATGTGAGTAGAGCTAGGAATGGTGGTGGTATATACTGTGGTTGAAGGTAAGACTTCAACAGTGGTAAGTGTTGAAGAATCTAGAACTGTTTGTGCAACCAAGGTATCTTTCTCATGAACATATAATTTAGCCACAAAAACTGATCCTTGCTCAACACTTGGACCGAACAATGACATGATGGGAGATGTTATGGTGGTCTCAATAGTATTCCCACAAATATCTGGAGAACTTGGTAGTATAGGATTAACCAATCGAGTTTTGCTCAAGTGGACCTTTAGGACCCTTATCTTACTCTAGATTAAAGGCGACATAATTGGGCAGATAAATTAGAATTATAAATTAATTTTTCTGGTTGTGAGACTACAACTAGCTGATGTGAAAGTGATTGGATACATCGCTTAACTTTGTGCCCTAAATGGCCGCATCTACTACATTTTGAAGGCACGCAAGAGTACTCCATATCAATAATATATATTATGCATAACTCATCTTTGCAGTAAATTTCTTAGGGAAAGGTTTATCAAGCTCTACTTCAACTATGATCTCGCCCATAAGCATAGTATCAAGTCTTGGTTTGTTGGTGATCATTGGTGCAACTAGACTAGATGCTATATGACTAATTCCAGGGATTGAATACAGGGCGTTCGAAACATTCTTTAAATTAACCCAAAATGGGACTGTGGCTATCTCCAGCATGGCTAGAGTGGATGATGGAGTCCAAGGAGCAACAAACACTATACAGTCATCAACATGCCATAAATCTCACTACAGAACCTAAGATCTAGTGAATTCATCTGGGATATGAAATATATAAGAGAAGTCACCAACCTTACGACTAAAGATTTTGGATTTACTGCCCCATATTTTGTTAACGATGGCATGAACTAGACCTCCTCAGGAAAGAAGACATCAATAAAATTGGCCTAATACATATTCATTCTGGTTCCAAACCTTGAAGGAAAATATGTTTTGGGATTGTTACCTGAAGAGTTCCATCCTCCAAGTAGGTAGGAGTTTAGCTCTGTAAATGTTTCTTGATGCATGATCCATCCTGGAAGCCCATAAAAAATGTTGTTTTTCCTGTAAGGAAATCTCCAAGTTGTGATGTTTTTCAAATCTCTTCAGTAACGATTGTTTAATAGTCTTTAGGGTGAGGTTGAGATCGGTGATTAGTGTCTCGTAAAAGTGGCCACAGATTGGCAAAACATGCCATAATATTTTCTTGGTCAATCTGAAAAGTTAAAGAAGTTAACAAAGGAACTTTCCATGCTCCTTGTGAAGGGGAACAATGAATAGATGCATGTAATGACACCACAACAGTTGCACATTCAATAGAGACAGAGGTTAGCTCAGTTGAAGAAGTTGATGGAGCCAATTTATCAAGAAAATTTTCAAGCATCTTGGTTTCCTGTGACAAGAGCTAAGGACTCAAAACCCAACTCGAAGCTTCTACTTAGTGAAGGCATTAGTGAATCAATAGCACACAAATGAAGAATCTCAACATTCCGATAAACATTTGGTGGGAGATTTGAGGGATGGCTCTTATTAAGAGATTTATCCGACAATGAAGAGGAGAACTCATCAGAGGTGTAAACAGGTCTCTCTACCAGTGAGGAAGAGAGGTTTGAAGGGAGAAAGATTATATAATCCGCAATTGACATCAACAGAGGATCCGGAGTCAAACCCTCATCACACAACACACCATCTTCATAAAGGTTCATCTACAATAATCTTATAAGAATACAAAGGGAAACCTTCGACAATCTTCTAAGGGCTGACCGAGAATGGTAAGAGGCAATTAAAAGCAGTAGAATATATCAAAAAAAAGTTATGCGGCAATGAGAAGAGAAAAAGATCTCATTTTTTGTCGCTCACTGTAGCGAGACTCTTTATTTTAAGAGAAAGTTTCAAAATATCACCTTTAAGTTAGAAGCATGTGGAACCTTTTTTCTCTTTGCTCTCTCCTCTACACTATCTTCTTCATTTCTTCAACAAAGCTTCTTCAGATCTAATTTAATGGTGGCCGACGGACGGTGGATCCGTCATCACCGAAACTGGTCACCTCTCCTTTTGTCCCTCCACCACTGATCTGAAAAAGGTCCTCATCGGCTACAGTTTTAGAGTTGGGTTTCTCGTTTGGTCTCTTCGGTCTTGTCTCTTACTCCGACTTTATCTAGTTGTCACGACAGCGATGAACAAATCTTCCTTCATGTTGATCCAAGTTGACGTTGTTGACAACACCTTCAGAGTGGACTTATCGGCAAGTGCATTCGGTTATCTCTTTCTCTCTCCGGCTTTTGATTTCCTTCTTAGATCTCGGTGGATAGTTTAATAATTAGTTAGATCTTGGTTTAGCTTTGGTTAGATGCTAGACTAGGACTTTGGTTTAGGGTCTTTTATCTACTCTCTAGGTTGATCGTTAAATCTTGTCTTCGGTTTCGATTGGTGTATGTGCTTTTTCGGGTTTGGTTTCTCCGTTTTTGAGGTTGGTGCGTTCCTTGTCTGTACTTTAAAGACCTGATCGAGGTCTGGTCTTTTCTTGGGCTCTATTGAGGCGTCTATCGGTCGACATTGGTTTCGACTTCACCATTTTCTGGAAGTAGTGCGTCCTATTCTCGTGTCAGTTTCTGCCATTTAGTTTGTCATCGGTCTTGTCTCTAGTAGGTTTCTTTTTGTGGCTTCACGCAGTTTGACTCTAGGATTCTCTCTTGCCGGTTTAGTAGCTCGATCTTCATTTGTGAGGTACTTCTAGTCACTATAGGAAGCTCTCTCATCAGCTTGGTCATGTTTCTGGTGATTTCGATCTTCCAATTTGGGGTTGCAGATTATTGGTTTCGTTTCTCATTTGTGTTTTAGTCTTGTCCTTTCAAAGTTTTATTTCAGCTTCCCTTTTTTGGGTTTTGTTTTCGAGAAAATTTATGTCTTCCGCCGACTTATGTGTCTGAACTTTATATTCTATCTTGACTTAATATAATATCGACGAAAAAAAAAGTTAGAAGCATGTATATTTGAAGATTATTGTGGAAGAATTTTTTTTTTAAGTTTTCCGTAAGGTTTAAAATAATGTTGCGAATATTGTTACCAATAAACGTCAAAATCTATCTTTTTTTTTTTTTGATAAAGAACGTCAAAATCTATCTTCTTTTTGTTATAAGATAGAAAATGTCTTTTTTGGTTATCTACCGTCAACTATTCTTAAGTAACCATTTATCAAAAAGAAAAAAAAATTAATAGTTGTTCTTACGTAACTATTTGAAGGCAAATGGTGATCGCTTGGTTCTTTTCGGGATTTCGAGTTTAACCATATTAAATCTGTTCGAGTATTTTAGAATTTCAGGTTGGATTCGGTTTGGTATATTTTGGGTTCATGGCGGGTTCAATTTTTATAAATTGTCTTATTTCGGATCGGGTTCGGGTATTTTTATTTAAAAATTTTTAAAAAAACTGAAAAACTTCTTAAAGAAATCATAATTTAGTTTTTTTTAAAAAAAAATTAGGATCATTTGTTTTATTTTAGGTTTTTTCATTTGTTTAATAAATAAATATATTAGGTTTTTTCATTTGTTTAATTCAAATTGATTAGTAGATTTGGATTTTTTTTTTCCAACTTAACTCATTATATTAATCGATTAAACCAATGTTGAGATACAAAATCCACAAATGTGTGATTTCTAGGAAGCCCCCTAACGCCACGGGTGAGGAAATCAGCTTTGTGGTTCAACAAACGAGGAATATAAGAAAGAGAAAAATGACTAAAAAGACTACGGAGGCGGGAGAATTCGTCAAGAAGGACTGAAAACACCGGCCACCCTCCACGGTCTTCCACCATCTTCAAGAGATCTGAGCAGACGACTCCAAAAGCCACGTCTAAGAAGCCAATGGAGGAAAGGGTGGACATAGCCCAAAGCAAGGCTTCAAGTTCGGCATGAAGGGGGGAAAGACTACGAGCAATACCACAAGCTCCAAAATTTGAATCCGCCTAGTTGTCTGAGAAACAAAACCATCATAATCTCGTATGGAGATCACTATCTTTCCAAGAGGCATCCACAAAGCACTGATGACCTGTGAACCCCGGGAATCCAAATAAAGGCCGAGAAAGAGCCTCTCGTTCCGGGAAGGAAGAAAGGTTCTTGAGAACCCGAACCGGCCTGAGAAGAGGGCAGAGGTTGTGATGACAACCATGTCGCAGCCTCTTCTTCCGCATGGCGAACCAACTCCCTCAGATCTCGGTCAATATTGTAGAAGATTTTATCATTCCGCGATTTCCATATGAACCAAAGAAGCCAAGGGAAGGAGGAAAATTTGACCTCTGGAGGAAGACGCCAGAAAAAGTAATCAAAAATTGGCAAATAAGGCCGGCCCCGGGAAGTCCCAAAAATTAGATGATATCGAAGAAAGCACCCAACATTGGGCAGCTGGAGGGCAAGAGAAAAGGACGTGGTTTAAAGTCTCCTCAGAAGCTCCACATCTGATACAGGTGCCATCACAATTAATACCTCGTCGAGCCAAAATAGGACCCACCAGAACATGACCCGAGAGGGTTTGCCACATAAAATGCCTAATCTTCGGTGGGCACAAAATCTTCCACACATGGCTCAAGAGAGAATTAATAGAAGGACCAAAGGGAATAGAACACTGGTTTGCAGTTTTGGCTCAAGAGAGAATTAATAAGAAGATCCACCGTGAGATTCGGATACAAAACTGAAGTAGGCCCCACCGCCGCTCAGGGCAAAACATCCAGAATCCAAGGATCCCTCCAAACCGATATGGACGACCCATTCCCAACCCGCATAATCAAAACTTTGGAAACTAATGAACGAGCAGAAATAATACTACGCCAACCATATAAAGGTGAAGACAAAATGCGAGATGTCATTGGACTTGAATTTCAAAAATAACGACCCTAAACACCCTCGAGAATAAAAAATCTGGGTTATCCATTAGGCGCCAAAATTGTTTAGGTAAAAGTGCCGAATTAAAATCCTCCACTTGTCTGAACTCCAAACCACCTTCATTCTTCCCCCGACATAGTTTCTCCCATTTGACCCAGTGAATACCAGCAGTCGCTGAAGATTTGCGTCACCAGAAGTCAGCAATGGCTGAAGTAATCTTCTGAGATAATCCCTTAGAAAAACGAAAACATGACATAACGAAAGCTGGAAGCGCAGACAAAACCGATTTAATCAAAACCTCCTTTCCACCTCTAGATCAGATTTTTGATGACCAAGATTGAATCCTATCCTTAATCTTTTCATGAATAAAACTAAAAACTTTAGTCTTTGATCCCTCTAGAATTCCTAAATAAGAACCCATACCACTGATCGAGTGAATTCCAAGAGCGTTATGAACAAGAGCCTTTGTCAAATCATCCACCTGGTGGCCAAATTGAATAGAAGATTTGCTGAAATTTATTTGTTGCCCTGAGAAACGCTCATAATCCTGAAAGATCTCCAAAATAATTGTAGCCTCTTTGCAAGAAGCTTTACAAAAGAAAAGACGATCATCTGCGAAAAGAAGATGAGAAATTGACGGACTATAAGTAGATTTAGATTTATAATTAGAATTTTGAATATTTAGATAATTAAAAATATCTATATAATCATTTAAAATATATATAATATTTGTCAGATATTTTAGGTACACATTTGGGTTTCAATTTATCCCATCGTGTTCGGGCACTTAAACTAACATATTCGGGTACTGTCAAGTTCGATTTGGTTTAGTTCAATTCTCTTATTTCAAATCGGGTTTCGAGTCGGACTTTAGATTTAGAGTATTATGCTCGGGCCTAACCGGCAAAACTCTTGAGTTGAGCAAAACTCTTAACTTGAGTTTCACACAAATCTACCTGATTCCTTACACTATTTGGAGCGAAGCCCAAGTTATAACTGGCCCAATTAAAATGAAGAATAATGGGCCTTTTATATTCTAAGCTTCAAAGAGACCAGAACACGAGGCTTAAACCGCTTCTCTTTCTTTTTTCCAAGTCTGAGCCTAAGAAAAAACGCCTTGATATTTTAGCATTTTGTCCTTTTGGGAGACAGTGGTGTCAGATTGCTGACAACCTAAAATAAATAGTGTTTTATTTTACTTTTACTTTTTAGGTCCAAAAAATGTGTAATAATTTTGACCCCAAAAACAAAAAGAGAGAAGATATCTTTCGTTTAAATTTCTCAGCTTCCGAATTAGTTAAGAAAACAAACAAAGCATAAGAGACAAGAAACGTAGACTATGTATGATATCAAAACAAAATTGTAATTTTCAGATCACAGAAAGATTGACAAGATTACAAAGTCGAACAAACTACATGTAAATTATTAAAGCTGTAATCTTAATTTATTTATATATTTTCTGATTTAAGTTGTTTGAACGAAAACCGAACAAGGAACTGAAAATTGAATTGTAGTTGCTCTGCAAATATCTATAAAGAAAAAAAAAAAAAAAAAAAANAAAAATTTAAAAAAAAAAAAAAAAAAAAAAAAAAGAAAAAAAAGAAGGGAAAATGGAGAAGATGATGATTCGTGTGGACCAAGTCTTCTTCGGCTTTAGCTTGCCTTATTGGTAAAGTATCCTTCTGCAAGCAAACGTACTTGTCACTCCTTTTTATTTATTTCACCTTCTTCTATCCTCATTTACTTTTCTGTTTTTTTTTCGGTCAACTTCTTTTCTTTTTTTCTACATATGAATGGTAGTGAAATCAAATCAAAATTAAATGTGACATTTTCAGTCGCTCAGTGCTGACTTTGGAAAATCGAGCCTAATCTCAAAATTGCATACAGAAATTTATCTTATATTTTGACCCAAAAAAACTTATATTTCAAAGTGTAAATCTTAAAAGATTTTAGTATTTTATGATATTTCATTAGAGGTATATACAATGCACTTACTATAAAAGGTAAAAATAATTATTTTCTTTTACTTACAAATTTACTTTGCATTTCAAAATTTATATATCAGGGATAAATCTATAATTTAACTTAATACTGATTAGTAGTGAAGAGGAAATAATAGCTATTGCATTAACATCTTTTCTTATATATATATAGTGCTTTTTAATACTAAAAAATTATTTTTAGTTGTAATACACTTACTTTCCAGACGCACTATGACAGTGTTTTTCTATAGTTTTAACTTCATAAAACGACAAAAACCAACGCAGTAACGTATTCAAGGGTTTTATTACCGAAACACAAAAAAAAATATCAAAATCGGAATCATAATCCGAAATACTTGTTTCTAACCTTCTGGGAACTCGAAAACAAAGAAATTTCTTGCGATCTAAGCAATGTTTCGTTTCCTCTCCGTCAAATAATGAACCCAATAGCCAACTTTATTTGAAGTTAGTGATTTGGGTAAAAGGCAACCTCGAACAACAACTACCCTCTTTAACTTAATGGGTCGCGAAACACATGAACCTTTTGCTCTAAGTTCTGTCTTTACGAGAATTGAGGGTATAACCGTCTTTTACGCATTCAGGTAGCGTTAAGATTTATGAATGTTGTTCCGTCAACTACGTTGGAATACTTTTATTACACGTAATTTGCAATTATTATTTTTTCTTAGCACTTATTACCTCTTTTTTTTCCTCTCAAATCGCAAATCAAAAAAATTGGGTCAAAAACTCAGCTTTTAGTACGATTTTTTGTTATTTTCTTTTCCCAACGATTTTTTTTTGTTGCTAATTTAAAGCCCGGATCCTTTCCATTTTCAAATAAATAAACATAGTATTTATTTTATTTTGTTTCATTTTATCAAAGAAATTTCATTACCTAAAATCCTTTTTCCCGTTTATCTAAAAAATAAAAAATAGAGTTACTTTTGAGACGTACAACGACAGTGTTATCTTTATTTTACTACATAAAACGACAAAAACCTAAGCAGTAAAGATATCGGTAGGGTAAATTAATTACTTGCAACACTCTAAAAGAGAAATTAAAGAAAAAAAATGAAAATAGAAAATAGAAATCAAAATTGGAATCGCAATCCGAAAAAATACTCTTGTTTCCAGTAGCCTTCTGGGAACGCGAAAAGAAAGAAATTTTTTCTTGCAATTGAAGTTATCTGCTTCGTCTCTTCTCCTTCAAATAAAAAAACCCATATTGCCATCTTGCAATTCTTGGTATCCTTTTGGTAAGGTTTGGTAAAGGGGGAATTCACAAACCCTAGAATAAGTACCGTATCTATTTTGCTTAATGGCTCGCGAATCTCTTGCTACTGTGTCGCCGCCGCCGCCATCGGCCACTGCTTCGGGTACTGCTGCAGCGGCTACGTCTCTTGCTCCTGGCTTCCGATTTCATCCCACTGATGAAGAACTCGTGAGCTATTACTTGAAGCGTAAGGTTCTGGGTAAACCCGTTCGCTTCGATGCGATTGGGGAGGTCGATATCTACAAGCATGAGCCCTGGGATTTAGCAGGTTCGCTGAGTTTCTTTCTCTTTGTTTCTGCGCATTCCGACGATTTGAGTTTTTTTTTTTTTTCTCTGCGAGACCTGTGAATTTTTCTGCTTTTGATTTGGGATTTTTCTGGCCTGGGCTTCTCGCGTCTTCTGACTCAATTATTGGACAAGGTTTAGCTTTATGGGACTCCGATTTATTTGTTAGGACAATTTTGTTGCAGATTCTCGTTTGTTATGTTATGCTCTATGTATAGGCGTTAACACCGTGAAGACATTTCATCAATTCGACTTCTTAAGTGGTTCAAATATTCGTATTTCCTGATTCCTTGAGAATTTTGTACTAATTTGTGCTTCGGTTTAGTTTGCTTGTGTTTCAGGAAATGAAGTTCAAAGTTTTCGGTTAAGTCTGATTGTAATATTTTCTTCTGTTGTGCTCTGTGTTCAGTGTTTTCGAGGTTGAAGACAAGGGACCAAGAATGGTATTTCTACAGTGCGTTAGATAAGAAGTATGGAAATGGCGCTAGGATGAACCGAGCTACTAACAAAGGGTACTGGAAAGCAACTGGAAAAGACCGAGAAATCCGCCGTGATATTCAGTTGCTTGGCATGAAAAAGACGCTTGTTTTCCACAGTGGGCGTGCTCCAGATGGCCTTCGGACTAATTGGGTGATGCACGAGTATCGCCTCGTAGATTATGAAACCGAGAAAAACGGGAACCTGCTGGTATTCTATTCTCCAAATTTCCAAAGTGGGTTTATTAGATATTGTCTAATCATCTTATAGTAAGTTAATTCTTTGTTTGGGTGCAGCAAGATGCATATGTGTTGTGCAGAGTGTTCCACAAGAATAACATTGGGCCACCAAGTGGGAACAGATATGCACCGTTCATGGAAGAGGAATGGGCTGATGATGGAGGAGCTATGATTCCAGGAATCGTCAGGATAGAGCCACTACCATTAACCAATGGACATGACCAGATGGACCAGGTTTGTGCTTTACTTCATAACCCAAAATCATTTCGTAATCTAATATGCAAGAACTGTTGAGAAATCCTCTCTTAAGTGGTGTTCCAGTAAGATGAGGGAGTTTAATTGAACTGGACTAGTCTATTTACGAACCAATCTACTACTTCAATGTTATTAAATGCAAATGTCCAAATTTATCTACTGCATCATCTCTCTTGTTTCACAAGTATCATATATTTAAGTAGGCAAAACTCTGTGATGAAGTGAAGCATCTCTAAGTACTATTTCAGTGGGCTAAGTTCCTTGAACTGGACTACAGAACTTGTCCATCGAGTCTGTAACCAACTCTTGTAGAACTCAACCTTATAGATTTACCTGATGAATTACGTCTCTTGGTGCAG
Organism: Lepidium africanum; assembly: GCA_900406405.1. NCBI lineage: Eukaryota > Viridiplantae > Streptophyta > Magnoliopsida > Brassicales > Brassicaceae > Lepidium > Lepidium africanum. The sequence goes on along the minus strand of OVAX01000423.1, from coordinate 14,297 downwards.
AAGATATCTAGATATTCTTTGGTCCTATTCTGAGTCTTGGGTTTATTTCTCATGCATGCTGTTTACAAAATCTTTTAAATTCAGCATTCTCATTTGACCAGTGCTTGTCACCTTGCATCATATGAACTCACGTAACTGATCAGTGAATATTGATAGGAAGGATAATAAACAAGGGAAGCTTTGTTGTGTTTTAGTGAAACTTCAGTTATCTATTTCATCTGCAAAGTTAATTCAAGCGTCTGGTGGTTTCAAATAATGTGTTTGTCTCTGCTGGGGTTTATATAACTTGCAATTTGTTTTAGGAAATGCAGTCAGCAAGCAAGAATCTTATTAATATCAACGAGCCACCGAGAGAGACTACTCTAATGGATATCGATTCTAACAAACTGAATCATCACGAGAATGCTCTCACAATGCAGGAGAATAACAACAGGAATAGTTATGATGAAGAAGAGGAAGCACTCAAACGCGAGAACACAGAAGAAGATGAGCGCCCTCCTCCTTTATGTGTTCTCAACAAAGAAGCTCCATTACCTCTCCTCCAGTACAAACGCAGACGCCAAAGTGAGTCCAACATCAACTCAAGCAGGAACACACAGGACCATTGCTCGTCCACAACAACCGTCGACAACACAACCCCTTTAATTTCATCATCTGCTGCTGCCACCAACACTGCCATCTCTGCATTGCTCGAATTCTCGCTTATGGGTATTTCTGACAAGAAAGAAAACCCACAGCAAGCTCTACGTCCTCACAAGGAAGCTTCTCCTCCTACCCCACTTACATCTCCTGAAGAGAAGGTTAAAGACCTCCAGAAAGAGATTCACCAGATGTCTGTTGAGAGAGAAACTTTCAAGCTTGAAATGATGAGTGCAGAGGCTATGATTAGTATTCTCCAGTCAAGGATCGATGCACTGCGTCAGGAGAACGAGGAACTCAAGAAGAACAATGCCAATGGACAATAAATGGCAATGCTCCAAAATTATCTGTCCAGGTTTCTTCTTCCCACCTACTAGCATTAATTTGCCTAATATCATGAGACACCTATGTAGTTTCTTTAGACGGAGTGGAACTGTATGAATCGCTGTTGTAACATAAGGGTAAAACGGATCGGATCCAAGTATGTTTTATCCTCCTTTTTCTTTTCTTTTTTAAGTTTCTGCATCTTTGAGAACACTTTCAGGTTGCTCCATTGTCATATATTATCATCTATCTAGTCTTTTCAGACAAAAACGTTCTTTTAGTTTGGCTTTAAAATGTTTCATCTTCATGACAGAGAGCTTCTTTGGGTAATGATACAATAATTGATGGTAGACCGGTAGTCAAGTCTGAGGGTATAATTGTCATTTCAGGAAAGTTAAGAATGTTCCATCCTCTTCGTAATATTTGTCCGGAAAAGAAAACTTGTTAGTGAGGGTATAACCGTCATTGCAACTCCTTACTACGAATGTGGTTGCGTCAGCGACGTACGAAGACTTTCGTTACAAGTAATTTGTAATTATTTTTCAAAAGCTAAAAGAGTTTGGTACGATTTAAGCCTGGATTCCATTAGTCGATTTGATCTATAAATAGCTAATTTTTAATAAATAAATTAATAAAGAAGTATGTAAATTTATCTGCATGACCAGCAAAAACTACCTCAACAAATTCTAGAGACTTTAATGACTAGTCTAAGAACTCCACGTGTCGTTGTAACAGAGACTGTCACCCGATAACAGTCACAGCCTGTTACATAATATGCTCTCCGGCACACTTTCCTGGAAGATATTAAAAGCTCACAACGTCAAAATTTTTACTTACATATATTTTCTACGGTCTTTGCTTAGCTCCGATGGGTTCTTCATAGTCTTCTCCGATTTGCTTTTTCTCATTGTTCACAATTTTCTAAAACCCTTCCTAATTCTTATATCATAGTTTATTTGCTCTTTATTTTGATTCGATTCGACGAAGACTCCTTGCTAGATTAAGCAGACCAACGAACTTTTAAGTTATTCAATCTTTTGTTTGCGTTTTTGTACCGATTGAATGGGTCGTCGTCCGGTGACGTCGCTTGCTCCTGGGTTTCGTTTCCATCCCACGGATGAAGAACTTGTTCGTTACTATCTGAAACGCAAGATCTGCAATAAACCCTTTAAATTTGATGCTATCTCTGTTACTGATGTATACAAAACCGAGCCTTGGGATCTTCCAGGTTAGATTTCAATCTCTAACTCTGTTTATGAAAGATTTGATTGTGTAGGGAGAAATGGTTTAACTGGAATTCTGCTTAACTTGGCTTTTTCTTGTGGTGGGGATTAGACAAGTCGAAGCTAAAAAGTAGAGACTTGGAGTGGTATTTCTTCAGTGTGCTTGATAAGAAGTATGGAAATGGATCAAAGACGAACCGTGCGACTGAGATGGGATATTGGAAGACGACAGGGAAGGATCGGGAGATTCGTAATGGATCAAAGATCGTAGGGATGAAGAAGACTCTTGTGTATCACAAAGGTCGAGCTCCTCGTGGCGAAAGGACCAATTGGGTTATGCACGAGTATCGGTTGGTTGATCAAGACCTCGAGAGAACTGGTGTTCAGCAAGTAAGGACCTTATTTGAGTTCCGTATGTTTAACTTCTTGCCGTTTTATATATGCTATGGGATTGTGTTGTTAACTTTGTTATGTCTCTGGGGTTGGAAAGGACGCGTATGTGTTATGTAGGATTTTCCAGAAGAGTGGCTCAGGTCCTAAAAATGGTGAGCAGTACGGCGCTCCTTTTGTTGAGGAGGACTGGGAGGAAGAGGAGGAAGAGGTTAATATGACATTTGTACCTGATCAAGAGCTTGAAAATGAAGATCATGTATATGTCGACATGGATGACATTGATCAGGTTTGTATTGTAGTGTAGGTCCTATTTATTATCTTGATCCTATAATATTACAGTAATGAACAACGGATGGTGAAAATTTTCTCTCTTGTCATCAATATCTTCTCACTTATTGTGATTAGTGATATGCAATATTCTGCATCAACTTATGGTTAGTATTCTGCTAGGCACTTCGATGTGAATTGTTTTCTACTTATGGATAAATAATAAAGGATAGTATAAATAGGGTGAGGAGACCTGATTAAGTGTCTTTGGTGTATGGGGTTGTTTGGAACTTAGAAGCCTTAGGGATTTTCACGCTTCATTTAGTGTTTGGTTAAAGTTTACTGATATCTCTTGGTTAGCTTTTGGTCCATTGCTGTGTTCCTTTGTATTCATCGAGAATTCTCTCTAATAAAAGAAGCTTATGCAAATCTTTCTTTATCTTTCACTGATCTGATTAGGTTCCTTTCTAAGGTGTCCATTATGTTCGTCAATTTCTGAAATCGAATTTTATTTCTTGCAGAAGCCTGAAAACCTTTTGGTCTATGATGCCATTCCTATCCCCCTAAACTTTAGTCACGGGGAATCAAGCATAAATGTTAAAACAAACTACTCAGACTCCAGAAACTATATACAACCAAGAAACAGTGTAGACTTTGGTGGCTATTTTGAACGACCAGCAGAATCTTGTGACAAAGACCAGAAGCCTATTATCCGTCATGGTAGCCTACAAAACGACGCATTGTTTCCAGATGAAGAAATTGGCTGTGGTGTCCTGGGCACGAAAAACTTGCAATCTTCTGACGACATCTTTGGGACTGATACATCATGCTACAATGATTTTCCTGTTGAGAGCAACTACTTGACCGGTGAGGCGTTTCTGGATCCAAACAGTTATCGTTTGCAGAATGATGGTCTGTACTTGGAAACAAATGATCTAAGCAGTAATCAGCAAGATGGTTTCAACTTCGAAGATTATCTTACCTTCTTTGATGAAAATGATGAAAATGCTCAAAACTTGACTTTTGATCCTTCTGAACTGATCGGAAATGAATACCTTTTCGCGGATCAAGAAGAGCTCTTTCAAAAGGTATAAATCTTTATATTTTGACTTGTTTTTCTGATTCCCTTAGAATCTCTTAACTCATGTTTCTACCTACAGTCTGAGCCTGAAGAATTAGAGAAAGAAAAGATCTTAGGAGGCAAACAAGTGGTGGAAGAAAAGGAAAACAATGAAGCATCGTGTTCTAACCAAGTTGATGCAGATGCAACAGAGTTTGAGCCAGGTAAAAACTCTTATTACCACAATCAGAACTTGCCCCTATTAACTTAACAAGCATCGAGTGTTCTGTTCTGTTTAGCTAATTGATCAATTTCTATTCACGCAGATTACAAGTACCCTTTCCTCAAGAAGACAAGCCAGATGTTGGGTTCAATTCCCGCTTCACATACATTTATTTCTGAGTTCCCTACAAAGGATGCAGCTGTCCGGTTACACGCAGCACAATCATCAGCTTCAGTTCATCTAATCACAGATATGATGACGATATCAGACAGCAACATGGGCTGGTCATATGCCAAAAACGGAAACCTTGACGTAATAATTTCTTTCGGTATGGTCCAAGAGAATGCGTCCGGGAAATCAGGAAATAGTTTAACAAGAGCAATGTTAATGTTCATGTGTTTCTGGGTTCTCCTATTCTCAGTTAGTTTTAAATTAAGCACTTTGGTTTCTTCCCGCTGATAGTACCTTGGAGTCTTTATAACAAAACCTATGTGTTTGTACACATTGATATAGAATTACTTGCAGTGTCCTGCTGCTCAATGTTTTATTCTCTTAACTCTAATGAATATCTCATTTCATAACCCAATACTAGTTACTATAATAGTATTGTTATAGTAACATGAGGTGAAAGTACATAATTCAAACCATGATCTTTCTCACACAACATTTGCAGGAAAAACATGAGAACCATGTGTCTCCCTGTGTGTAGGGCTCAGGAACCTTATTCAAAAGCAATGAAATTTCAAAAGTTGAACAGCAACATTAGCACACCAGAAAACATATATGATTATATATATTCGTGTCTTGTTGGATAATTCCTTAGCTTAAGCTCCAAGTTATTTTTAGATAAGAGTTAGTTACTAGAGATAACACCAAATAGAATAGGATCAGATTTACGTAAATTAAATCCTAATAGGAATAGAGAGTTAGCCTAAATCTTAATAGATTAGGGAGATTAGCCTAATCTATAAATAAAGTCATTAGGGAGAGTTGTTCCCTAAGACATTAAGTTAAAAGAATTTGGTTAAGTTTTGAGAGAGTTTCTTAATCAATAAAAAAGAGCAAGTTCTCAAATTCCGCTTAATACGATTTCATCTGTGTGTACAGATTCGTGTATGTGGTACTTAAATGACCATTAGGTTTCTTACGAGACTTCTTGTTTCATCTCGGTCTTAATGGCTAAAGCCAAGTGATCATAAGCCTGAGACCAAGCTCCTTCTACTTCTTCATTGTATTTCTCACCCAATCCTTCTTTCAATGTCCTTAGTAAAGCTTCTTTCACCACCTGCGTTCACATTGACACTTATTTAATTACATTAAAGAATTGAAAATCAAAATCTAATAACATTTGTATTTTAAAATTTTAAAAAGAGACCTCGAAGTGAGGATCAATGACGCCGCTTTTGAGATGAACAGAACCCAAGTATTGGAGAGTTGTGTCAGCCACCACTACTTTTCCTTTCTCCCTTAACTGTATTGCAGTTTCACATGTCTACATCCAAAATCAACCATATTAAGATTTTAACTTTTATTTATTATGAAAAGCCATTATTCAGCTCAAATTCCTCAGCTACATTGTTGTTTCACATCACTACACACCACCAAATAACAAAAGCGATCGAATAAAGAGACTTTATAACGTAATTTAATCAAAAAGCTAAAGGTATGTTTAAAAAAAAAAAGTTAAGATAAAGGTAAATTGAATTACACCAACTCCAAAAACTAAACCAATTTTTTGGTTTTTATGGTTCTAGTATATATTCCCATTTTTTCTGGTAAGATATATGGTCTATTCTATTATGGCAAAAATATCCATTTTTTTCGAAGAAGACAAAAGGCAAGTAGTCAAGTCAAACAAAGATAGGCCGCAAATCGTGTGTGGCTGCGTTAATAAAGACAAATATTCTTAAAGACTAAGAAGTACAGTAGATAGATACTATTTACTTCTAAGAACTGTTATACTAACCATTCTAATTTCAATGTAAGATGATGATACGAATATATCTGAGATAAAAAAGGTAAGAGTACATATATATTACCATCTTGAAGACTTTAACAGCATGAGCTTTGAGTTTAGGATTATTGTGAGGGACTTCATCTGAATCTCTTAAAAAAGAGAACATGTTCTTTGCTGCTGGTGCTATCTCCAGTATCCTATATCACCACAACCATTACATACTTCATTAACTCACTTGCATATATGCTTATATATACATATATGATATGATAAACGTACTGTGAGAAGAAGTGAAGACTGTATTTGGGAATGTCTTGTTTAAGTATCTCCCAAGTCTCCTTCACTAAAGCTTCTTGCTTCTCTGTAAATGCTATCTCTCCCATCCTCTCTGTAGACTCTTTCTCCGGCGCAAATAATTGTATGTTGATGATAATATCTGTGAGGATCTTTTATATGGAAGTATATGGTCCTTTCGTTGGGTCTATGAGCTTTATTTGTAGAATATTCGATCTCTCAATTATTTTTTTGATTAACTATTTCGTTATCTCTTTATGGTGGACACGCGTTGCCGAGAATCATGGATTCAGATTTGTATATAAGATCCATCCGACCAGTCTAAACACTCAAGAGACGTGTCCATTTTTTTTTTTTGGTTGAGTAAAACGTATTGTCCTCTCACTTTTTTATATAAATAATTCTTGAATAACAGAATTCACAAGGCATTGCAAAAAGAATATATATATATATATATTAGCAGTCTTGTGATTGTTTGTTTTCTTTGGACTGAACTGTGAATCTGTGTGTTTAACATAATCCTTGATTGTGTTATTCTGATAAGGATTCGTGTAAGGTTTGGCCAACATTCTGGCTCTAGCATAGCTGATATGACTTCTATGTTTACTCGACAATGCTGACAAGAGGACCGATCTCATTCCAAACCAGATCTGCTTTCTCGGTCCATTTGCTATGGACCTGAAACGACCCAAAAGATCTCCGGCCCAATCTATATTTGGATTTTTACCCCTTTAGCCTTAGTTGTTCTTTTAATCAACATATAAACATTAAAGAACATTGATTTTAATTCTTTGTCAATTAATTCAGTTAATTGACTTTGACATCAGGATTTAGGATTTTGATTCCTCTTCACGACAAAGAAAAAAAAAGATTAAAAGGATTTTAAAATAAGCTTTTGACTATGGATTGGATTGTGTAGATTTTAATAGTGGACAAAAGAATTCTTTCGATCAACTTCGTTCGAAGCCAAATCGAAGTCTACTAATTTTGTCTCATTCATGGAAGATTTTACTCAAATAAATCAATTAGTCATCAAATGTAGCCCATTACATGATGCGACACGATGGAAACCATATGTTCTTGTTTGTTAAAAAGGATAATATGATAAACAAACTCTTCATTAAGTCAACCAAATGATAGAATAAGTAAAATATATATATTCACAATTCATGAAAGAAGAAGAGTAATAAGCGTAGCTTATGTAGGAAGACATTTAGTTGTTGGATGCGTAGAGATGGTTCCTTCATCGCAGGACCATCATATAATAACTATATATATTTAATTTCCATTCAATTTCATTGGTCTAATGAACAACGCACCATTAATTCCATTTTGGTCACAGGGCCATTTAATCCACTCCTATATATATTTAATTTTGTTGGTATGGTTAGTAATCTTCTGATCGGCCCTCCAATTAAATAATTTTAAGTTGTTGCTTCTAAAAAAACAAAAAGGTTGTTGAAACTTGAGAGTGAGTCAATTTAGACATATTTATATCAAAATATAGTGATGCAAAAAAAAAAAAACACAAAAATCTACATTTACTGAAAACTACTAATTAATAGTAATAAATTGAGAAAACAGTCTGAATTTAGACATAAATATCAACACATGCATAACTTGTGGTCATCAAACAAATTGTCTAAGATTCATTTAGTTATATCTAATACTAGTTACTAAAATAGTGTGTGATGACTTTGAGATGATAAAGAAATAAACAATGAGTATCAACTTCGAACTTTTAAATCCTTAGAATATTTTCTTAAATACAATACATAAATCAATTGAATGAAATCTTCAGATCCCAAAGTTACGTCCGCCGCATTACCGGCCGGTCGATAATGTCAGAAACAAGCATACCTTTTAGATTAAATTATACATAAATGAGTTAATTATGCATGGCCATGTTTTTCTACTGTGTACAATTATAAAACTTAATTTAAAATTGCATCAAGGCTTTATTTAATACCAATTCGTTGTTGCTTTCACAATTACACGTAGGACACGCAACTTATTCATCTTCTACCAAATTAACACCTACAAACTTTTAAGCACCATTAGCATTTTCTCATCATAAACCAACTTATTGCTACCATTAATATCAGTTATCACTATAGATAAAACAATTGTTATTCCTAACATCATACAGCAAAAATTTGTTTATAGTTTGTTCAATCAAAAATAAATTTATCTGTATAAGTAAATCTACTCGACTTGTGAAAGAAAAAGGACTCTGAGACATCAACTTCTGTGATACTATGGTCAGTAATCAGTATTATAGTTCTCGTATGATTTGTTGCCTTCATCTACTTACATAAATGCAATGATTACATATTTAAATTTAAAATGTACCACCAATTGTTTCATCAGGCAATGTTGTCATTAACATCACCGTAGTTAAATATTATACAGATAATAAAATTACTTTTAATTATTAGCTGAACAAATATTTCATACATGCGTGCTCACTCATGTTACCAGGAGTTTTAACAAATTACATGAACTCTTTGTTAAACTTATTATTTTTACAAATTTATAACTTTATATTGTGAAACTATTATCCATGACGTTGGATGATAAAACGACATAAACATCCCAATAATTAAATAGAAAATAAAACAATTGGACTTAAATTTCATTTATTACGGAATTTACAACATCGACCCCGCCATGGATGTTAATATGCGGTTGCAGATAATTATCCATCCATCTCATAAAACTATAAATTAAATACTAAAAACGAACATCCCTCATATAATATCTTCTTCTCTTTTTTTTTTTCTCATAAAATTTTTTATACTATATATGATGATTCCACAATATATATTTGCAGTAAAACAGTAAAAAACGCAACTTATGAATTAATCAAACACTCATCTTGGCGCACAATAAGGACTACTTCTCCGTCGTTTGGCCGTCGTTGACGTGTCATTATAAACCGAAGAAAAGAACCTATCAATCTCTTCACGATTCATGATTATCTCACAAGTCGAAACTAAGAGCTTTCTCTTACAAGATCTGATCATCAAAGCCGCCGTGGCAGACGGTGCTGATGGTGGAGGTCGAGGTTTTCGCGGAGGAGGAGGTGGAGAGTCAACATCGACGGTGGGAATCTTGTGTTCTTTAGATGTTGGTGTACTGCAGCTGAGATTACTATCATCGTGATCATCGTTGTTGTTGGTTTTGTTGGTGGAATTGGATCGGATTTTGATGGAAGATGGGAAATTAAAGTTGGAGAGATCTTGTAATAAGTCGAGATCCATATCTATAATTGTGTGTGTGTGGATGGAGAAAACTTCTTAGAGAAGTGAGAGGTTGTGAAGGGTTTCTTTTATGTGTTTGTGTCTTTACATACACTTAGATATATATCCACATAAAGGTAGAGTTTCGGATTTACAAATTAGAGTTACTTTTTGACACTGAGAAAAAGAAGATGGAGATAAGTAAGGTAAATAGATTGGAAGGAGAATGGACGTAATTTCCGAATTTAGAAAATATATATAGTAATACTAGGGATGGTAAGTGATTTGTATAGTATTTATTTGTACGTATCTACAACTGGCTAAAGCACATGTAAATTCACCATCACCATTTTGTAATAAGATTTTTTTTTTGTTAACAAAAGACGGACAAGCATTATATCCATAACTCAAACTCTACAAACCTTATAATTTTATCATGCAGATTATGAAATTTTCGAAAATTAATTTTTGGTAAAAATTTGTGACAATGGACATTTAACAAAAAAAAAACTTTTCTATAAAAATGTTATTTATTTAGATATTCTTCATAAAATTTTAATATTAGTCGAGGAAAAGTCTTTGATCAAGTGGTTGATTACCATTTCCATTATTTTCTAATTCAGATTTTGATACTTATAATTTCATTTACTATATATGATATTGTTAGAAATTTATAGATTTGGAAACTAACAATGCATTAAACCTTATTGTTTTTTTTTTTTTGTCGTCCTTTATCAATCCAATTGTTAAATAAATAAAACATCTAATATTGGAACACACCAATTATGTAAGAGTAGATGGACCTAAAGGGTAAATTTGTTTTACCGTTAGATGACAAAAGAAAACAAGAATATTTCTTAGATAATTAATGTCATAGTACTATGTAAAAAAAGGTTTACTGTTTTTTATGAGTTTCTGAAATTAATTATAAACTGACTGTCGGGCGAATATAGAATCAACGTTGTTAAACTGTGATTTGATACAACCAACTTTCAATAAAAAGTGGTTATCAATCGAAGCGAATAAAAAACCAAAAAACGTGGAGCGTTCCGTTAAAGTAATGAAGAAGACAACTTATTGTGTGAGTGATACTTTCTCTCATGATAGTGTTAGAATGTTTTATGCTTTTGAAAATTTTATCGATAAAGTTATCATAGTCATAAAAATTGACAGACAGCAAAAAGTAATACTATCGAAAACTTATCACTTCATTTACAAGATAAATTCGTTGCCTAAATCTTATGCTTTTTTGTTATTCTTTTGTTAATTGCCTAAATCTTATGCTTTAGTCTATTTCCTTCGTGAACAAAACCTCTACAATCTTTGCCTTATATAATATGACTATAAAGTAGGTTTGTAACGTAAAATCTGGTAAATGTTAACAATAAATAAAATTGAACTTCAAAAATACGTAGAGATTTGATGCTGGGAAAAATTTGATTGAAAAAGCATTCCGTTGAGAATTCTTTATTAAGAACTCATAAAGAATTCTTGACAGATATTATTCTATATGAATTCCATCAATTAATTTGTGAATTCTCAAAGACATCCTGACAATTTCAAACCATCAAGATTGCTCAGTTTGAAATGATCTCAATTGCTTTTTAAACGTGTAAAAAGAATTCTAATAGCATGATCTGTAAAAATTTATAATAAATTTACATAATTACATACTAGAGATGGATTCGCCAATTATAATATACAGAGTTCTTATTCATCTTCCCTTTTTAATCAATTGATTATGATTTGGAATCTTTTGTACTAGATAAGGTTCAAACACTATTTTTGTATTTTTTGGTAACAAGTTCAAACATTATTGTTATAATAAAAAAAAAGTTTACAAAAATGTAGAGACGACTGAAATAAACTTAGAAAAGACAAATTAAAGGAAACTCTAAAGAGTTAACGAGAGACAGGGCCAATGAAACAAACGCAAATGGTGGTCTGGTACGATCGGTCTCCCATCCCATCTTAAGACGTGTGGGTTATGGTTGTTGGATTGATTGTATAAACTCATGTACATATATATATATACATATAAATATAAGAGTTAAAGAATCAGATTCAAGCCCAATAAACGGGATTGAAATCCAATAAACCAAAAGCTATATAAACCGGTAAGTTGAAGAGAAACAGAGGATAAGATCGAAGTGAGAGTCGGTGCAACTAGCTTCTCCTTCGATTCCTCCTTCTCCTTCTTATCCGGATTCTTCTTCTATATAAAGGGGTAGAGAGAGAACTCTGCTCCGTAGAGTTGAGATCGATTCAAAGATCCACGCCGCATCAATGGCCGAGAAAACAGGGTGCACGTTTTCTTGAGCAAGAAGCAGAGGAAAGCTGGAGCAAACCCTCTCTCGATCTGCACCGGAGATAGAGAACTATTGCTTAAGCTCAGACGTCTAACGTCGACTCTGTATCTTCTTCTTTCCTCGATCTTTATCGTCTTCGCAAATCATTTTCTTCAACCTTATGCTCTGTACTTCACTCGTTCTGTTTTCGTAACTTCTCTGTTTGTCATTTGGAGTTTTCTGTATCACTTTCCCAACAATCTTAAGCAATAATAACAACGATGGCGAAGAACAGTTTAGTACCAGACCTTTCAAAGCTCCAACCACTCACAGGATCAAATTACAGAAGATGGTCTGAAGAGCTGATGTTTTTCTTTCAAGAAACGGGATTGGATTATGTACTCGTTGAAGATGAAGAAACTATTAGAGAGAGCACTACCTCTGATTCAATTCAGAATCAAACAGATCAACAGAAGAAAGATTCAACTATCGTAGTTCAATCTCAACCCGCTCAAGAAAAGAGAGATTTACAGCATCAAGATCAGGATCAATCTGTTAAATTCAAAAGAAATGGAAGCTTTGAAAATCATAATCAAACCTGCAGAGGTCACATCCTCAAACACCTTTCTGAGAAGTTGTTTGACATATATGTGAGTTACGAATCAGCAAAAGAGATTTGGATGAATCTTAAGAAGAAATACGGAGGTGAAGACGAAGGGAAGAAGCAGTTCATTACCGCACGATGGACCTGCTTCAAGATTCAAGACAACAAACCTATGATAGAACAACTTCACGATTATGAAGCAATAATCTCTAAGATTCAATCTGAAGGAATGATTATTGACGAACAACTTGCTGCGTTAATGTTGATTAACAAATTACCAGATTCATGGAATCAATACAGATCAAAACTGAAACATAAAAAGAGAAATATGAGTCTTGATGAACTCATATCAGATATTCTGATCGAAGAAGCCAACAGAAATTACCAAGGTATGAACTCTGACTCCAACTCTTTCAAGTCTGATGCAAATCTTGTGGAAAACACTTCAAGTCATAGGAAAGGAAAAAGAAACTGGACTGAGAAGAAGAAATCCAAAGAAGATAAGTTGTCAGTGAAAAGAACTAAGGAATTGAAAAGAAAGGTTAAGTGCTGGAACTGTGGGAAACAAGGTCACAAGAAGTTCGAATGCAGACTGCCTCAGAAGCCAAAGACAGAATCTCAAGCTCACTTAACAGAAGACATAGTAGCTGTGGTCACGGAAGTTCACGCTGCAACTGATAAAGTTGAATGGATCATAGATTCAGGATCTACAAGACACATCTGCAATGAAAGATCTCTGTTTAAGAAACTAGAGGAGAATGGAAACAACTCAGTTTATCTGGGAGATGCAAGGGCTCTGAAGGTATAAGGGATTGGTGAAGTTGAGCTCAAAATGTCTTCAGGAAGGTCTATTACCCTGACTAAAACACTCTTTGTGCCAGACATGCGTAGAAACTTAATCTCTGCTGCAATTCTGATGAATGCTGGTGTAAAACAAACTATAGAAAGTGGAATGTTGGTATTGTCTAAGAATGGGAACTATGTAGGAAAAACATACTGCTGTGGCAATCTCTTTGTATTGGAAACCGATGAAANGTAGGTAAAGCATACTGCTGTGGCAATCTCTTTGTATTGGAAACCGATGAAATGAATAAAGTGATTGATTCTGCTTACATGGTTTCTAGTTTTGATTTGTGGCATACTAGACTTGGTCATTTGAATGCCAAATCTATTAAAAGACTGAAACAAGCTAATCTGATTCACGATTCATTGGATTTCAACTCATCGAAATGTGAAATCTGTGTTGAAGCCAAACATGCTAGATTGCCATTCAGAAACACTTTCAATCGTTCCTCTAGTGTCTTAGATTTGATCCATACTGATATAGCAGACTTTAGAAACACACCTTGTAGAGGAGGAAAGAACTACTACATCACGTTTGTAGATGATTGTTCAAGATACACACGAGTTTATCTTCTGAAATCAAAGGATGAAGCCTTTGACATCTTTGTTCAATACAAGAACGAAGTGGAGAATCAAAAGAACAGAAAGATAAAGAGACTAAGGTCTGATAGAGGAGGAGAATATATGTCAGAGAAATTCAGAAATCTGTGTATAGAAGAAGGTATAATCCATGAGACTTCAGCTCCATATACTCCTCAGCAGAACGAAATTGCTGAAAGGAAGAACAGAACCTTAAAGAACATGATGAGTGCAATGCTTCTGAGCTCAGGTTTATGTGATCAATTGTGGGGGGAAGCTATTCTGACAGCATGCCACATCCTTAACAGAGTTCCACACAAAAGGATTCAAGGAACACCTTATGAACAATGGAAAGGATATC
>OVAX01000422.1:51017-82339 GCA_900406405.1 Lepidium africanum | reverse complement strand
AATAAGTTTTTTGAATTTAGAAATCAGTTATTTCTTCACATTACAATGAATTTTATCATCCAAAAATATATATATATATATATCAACTAATTAGAAAATATTTAAATCAGTATAAAGGTATTCTTTTTTTTTTGCCAATAATTATAAAGGTATTCATATACATAAATTATTAATAACATACCTTAAAATCATGAAGAACCATATCAATTATTTGAGCATATTCTTTAGTGTATATTTTCTAGAGTTTTAGAATTTTAAATTTAAACCTTCAGGTTTCTTTTCTGGGTTTCAACGTAGAAATTTTAGAGAAATACATGATGAAGAAAAACAAAAATCGAGAGAAAAAAAATAGTGTTCAAATCGTTGGTGTTTTTAAATTTGTCCCGAGATGTTTCTTATATAGACTTCGATTAAATTTTTTGTTCTATTAGGATTATGAATATCTTTTGTTTGATTTTTCCTAAATATAAGGTATTTGGATTTAGATTAGGAATATCCCAATACAATTTTTTTTTTGTTTTCTATTGTGTTCACTAATAATATTTAAATTAAGGTTCTTATCAAAATCCAAAAAAAATTATTTGTTAAAACAAACAAAATCATATTAGAGTTCTTATCAAAATCCAGACAAAAGATTTCTTTTAAACCAATGGAAATTAAATTTTAATTGGTTAAAGATTTCTTTTTTAAACCAACGACAATCAAATTTTAATTGGTTAGAGATTCCTTTTCAAACCAACAAAAATCAAATCATAATTGGTTAAAGTTTCATTTTTTAACAAACGAAATTCAAATCTTAATCGGTTAGAGATTCTTTTTTAAACCAACGAAAATCAAACTATAATTGATTAAAGTTTCTTTTTTAATTGTATGTTTTTATTGAAATCGAATTAAAATAAATAATTAGTTTTTATAAATAATCTTATCTAAACAAAAGACAAATTAATTAGTTTAAACAAATCGATCAATCAAAACAAATCAAGAGATTTAAAATCTCTATTATATTATTACAAACATACGGAAAATCTTATTGCTACAATTTTATTAGAATAGAGATTAGAACTAAATTTTAAAATAGATATCAATTAGTAATATTTTTTGTATGATATATANAGATATCAATTAGTAATATTTTTTGTATGATATATACTAAATATTAGGAGTTAGTTAAGATAAGCTGTTATATTTATTTCAACTCTCTTAATTGAATAAATCCTATGTTTAAATTTAATACTAACGATATTATAAAATTTCTGTGTAAAAATTATTTTATAACTTATTAAATCTAGTTCGAACGTTATCAATTATAAGAATTTTACATAACGATTATACCATGCATATCCTCCAAATGTCTAATTATAACTTGACCTCCATATTTCAGACTTCAATAACATAACCTATAATTATAATATCTATGATTATTATACACTATATAACCTATGAATAACCTTGACGTCCCCTGTATAAACTTACGAATAAAATAACTCCACGTCAAGTCTAAAACATGATTAGTTATAGGAATTTAATTTTCTGCCTATTTTAAGTATCTTAGTTTGTTAATTCGACCCATGTTATTTGTTGTGATCAAAAAGATTCTATAAATGAATTATTTATAAGCGAAAAATTATAATGTTAAGGATAATTTGTTATTCTGATATAGTTCTTAATTTTATTGATAACGTTTGTTCTATAAAAGTATAGTCGGTAATATAACAAATGTTAATTCACTATACAAAATAACAAATATTAAATTAAGTATATTTAGATACTTATATATATATATATATACACTTATAGTTCGCTTAATATATATTCAAATTTCGTATATATCTTGCTAATACAAATTAATTCAATTAAGTATATATAGTCCGTAAATACTTTTATATTTTTATATCAAACAAATCAACTGCTTGTTCTATAAAAGTATAGTTTGTAATATAAATATAGAAAGTATAAACGGACTATACTTAATTTAATCAATTTGTATTAGCAACTACTATACAAATACCTATATTAAATATAATACGTTCTTCTTTATATTATTGTTCTACCCCAAAATATATCATGTGTTATATATAATTTAAAGTTTCCGTTTTTATTATATTTAAAATTAAAACAAATTAATAATATTATCTAGATAATAATAACAATTAGTTATTGAAGCTTATCAAGAGATAACTTTTTTTTTGTTATTATAAGAGATAATAATATATACAAATATTATGTGACTATTATTTTCTAGTAACAGTACGAACGATCTAATCCAAAACAGATTAATATAACATGGTGTTTAAGTTAACGCTACGCTTTTATTATATATAAAGATTAATAGTAGATAAGTATTCTAAAGCTTCCAAAAAAAAAAGTTTTGAGATGTTTATTGGTTATAAAATTTTAATGAAAAATGGGAAAATACATTACATGCATTTTCGTACTGATACACAAATTATTTGCTTCACAAATCAAATTTGACTTTGATTAGTGGCATTATCATTAAACTCGTCAAACATATGACATGCACAGTTGTTTATGTTAGTCTTTATTTTAATTATAATCCTGTTTTGTAGGATCTGAAAAAAAAAATCATTGCACGTAAATTAAAATTAAGAAATCCTAGGGTATCATATAACTCAAAGTCAAGGTTCCCGATTTGAGTTCTCTTTTGTTTATTAGGCCAAAACTTTGACTTTGAGAGCAGATCGATTTGGTAATTTTATTACAAATATAAATTCATATAACAAATCCCTTGTAATGAAATGACCATATAATATTTATAATCCAATACTCGAAACTCTCTTTGGCACAGGAATCGAGGTAGTCTTGTCTTTGCCGTTTTTCAATACCGGCGACACCGGTCTCACCAGAGCTCGCCGGCGTGGGAACTACTCTTTATTACTTATCTTTTCTTTGTATCTTTCTCTCTCGATGTTATCCACTTTCCGTGCTCCTCCACCGGAATTGATGGTTTGTGTTGAAGCTCAAGAAGTTGCTTTAGAGGATGAAGCTTCTCTCAATCTCTCCACTACTGTTTTTTCCCATCGGAAATGTGTTTGTCTCTCCTTCTATTTCATTCTCCTCCGTTTTCTTCATCTGTGGTTTCAATGTTGCTGTTCCGACCTTTTCCGACGGCTCTGGCCGACCGAGATCGACCCAACCATCTTCCACCACTCATAGCGACTTCGAATGTCTCAGAGATATTACCACTCGCCGCCGGTGAGTCTCTTGTTAGATCTGTCACACCATCTTCCGCCAATAACCTAGCTGAGCTTCCCTCCTACACATCAAGCCGAGTTTCACAGCAAGTTAATATAGAGGTAGGTCTTCAAGATGGTCGCATCTCACTCTATCTCTGGCGAGCCTGTTGCAGGTGTTCGGAAATCGGAAGTTTGACCGATGATAACGTTGGTGCCGCCGGCGCCGTCATTTCCTCTCCCCAAAGAGGCATCATGTTTAGGGTTTCAGCATGTCTCCATGGGCCTAGTAATGGTTTATGGTTATGGGCCTCAATTTAAATTAAATATTCTGATGTTTCTCTTCTTTTAAACCCAATAGAAAAAGTTTATGAGGACAACTTATTCTATTTGAGCCCAAGACAGATCATAATTGAATATTATAGGATTTTAAGATCTGTTAGTCTAAATTTCCCTAGACCAAATTTAGATTTTATTGGTTCTTCCTCTTTGGTTAGGACAATATCTAGCGTCTCCATTATGGAGATGAGTTTCAAAAGCTCAATGATTAAAAGAGCTTATTTGGTAGTTCAACTGTCCCTTGTGACGACGGAACTAGAATCAGTCTTCGTTTCTCAGACTCGGGACTACGTATCCAACTCTTATCCAAAATCTCCAGTGTGTTAGAGTCTCCTCCGCCTAGATTCATCTATTATATGTTTTATCTTTGTATCGGTTGTGTTGTATTTCATCTCTAATATTGTAATCCTGAACTTTAATTAATGGAATCAGATTTGTGACAAAAAATAATAATAAATAAATTCCTTAAAATGCTTAAAATTTAGTCCTATATTATCTAGCCCAATCAAACCAAAACAAAGTCTAAATTTAGTTGGGGTTGAACTTGGGCTGAATATATTTGAACAAGTAACATATTGTCTCTCCGGACTCCTATAACCATGAATATACATGTTACATGTACAATTTGATCATGCTCCCAACTCCAAAGATAAATATACTTATAATTTATTTGTCAACAATTATATCTATATATCCTATTTGTAATCTAAATTTTTTAAAATCCAAATCTTATAATGTTGATAAACGGATCGAGCTCCAGAGAAAAAGTTCTCTCTTGAAGCTATCTTTTGCGGTAAGATTGGATGTGCTCTGTCTTTTCCGATGATGATCTTCTAGACAAAATTTATGCGCTTTACCTAGGGAGTAACTCTCCGGCAGTTGGCCGGTTACCTTTCGAAGATTTCTTTGGTTACATCTTTGGCCTTTGTCGTTGATTACCTTTCGGGTTCGCCAGTTTTGAGTTTAATTTCATGTTTTACGCTTATTTTCTCTTTGGTTATGTATGTTATAGATTAGGTGTTTAAATTGTTTTGGTTCTCTCCGATCTAATCCTTTAGGGGGTTTATTGGATGATGAATTTTAATAGATTTTAATGAATTTAGAAATACTTAAAAATCATGTGTTATTTAATCAATAATTTTGAAATGCATATTCAAATACTGTGTTATTCAAGCATTGATTTTAACATCTATATTCAAATCATGTATTGTTTAAACATTTTTTTAATTTGAAAGTCTAGTGTACAGATTCTCAAATTCAATTTTCTTTTATTTTAAAATCTAAGAATGCTATATGGATTTAGAAATCCTTATTAAAATCTTATTAAAATCCATCATGCAGTAAACCCCCCTTAATCTTAGATTTGAGGTTTTGATCTTTGTTTCTCTCTATTTATATTCTATGTTTCTTTTGGGTTTTTTTTTCGGCAAAGAGTTCATCTCCTTTGTCTTATATTGAGATGAATCTTAGCCTTTCCCCGGTGAAGCCTTTGAGTAAAGATCCCTTCCCTTCCGGCGGTATTGTTATCGGCGTCAGTATCTTCCCTTTTCTTCTTCCATGGCTTAAGTGTAGAGAAAAAACAGCTCTGCTGGGTCATTAGATGTGACCTCGACGGTATTGGTGCCTATTGGAGGTAAAAGCAAGTGGTGAGAAGATTTCAAGCTTCAAATTCATGTAGATCCGACGGTGATTAAACTTTGATTCACGGAAGAATAGATCTCTGAAAACGAAGGGAGATTAACGTGGTGTTTTCCGGCAAAAAACTCTTCGCAGCTTTGTTTGGCGGTTTGCATCGGATTCACGTACACTCAACACATTGACCAGCTGAGGCAGAATGTCCAACACGTGGTGCTTGAGATAAGCATGGAGCGGCTTCTACACTTTGGATTTGTTGTTGGGCCTTTAAAATTTGTGTGACTTTTTGATACTGTATTTAATCCTAGTATAAGCCCATTTAGGTAAACTCATATTATTAATAAATAAAATATTACGGAAAAAAAATCCAAATCTTATTACATAGAACTATATAACTCTTAAATCAAATTAAAAAGTATATAAAAATTAATTGATCTTTTTTGAAACTCAGAAGTCAAACCAAAGTAAATGTCAATTGTGGGCCTTCACGTACTCCAAACCAAAATCAATTAATACAAACTATGTGTTTAGATTACCTGCCAAAGCGGGCCGTGTGGAAAATTAAATTGTCCAACTCTGTTGTAAATATGTTTTTGTCTTTTGTCTGAATCTCCGGTCCGAAAACAGATCTCCGTTTCCTCTTAGAAGAATCTCCGACTCATCTCTTTGCCGCATCGGATCTCTCGCAAATTTTCTGATCGCAGCCATGAGCAGTGAAGGTTCCGCCGGAAAGGTACGTGTGTCTCTGTGTTTGGAATTTACGAAATTGGGCTGGGTTTAATCTATCATAGAGTATCATGCTCCTCTTCTTTGATCCAGAATTTGTTTTAAGGTCCAATTCTCGTTTTATTATTCTTAGATCTATTAGAGTTAACAAAGTAAATTGGAGAAGATTATCATATTCGCTTGTTTTTTGATAATACGTTTTATTGTCTTGATCCGGATGATCCTTTCGCATGCATTGTTTGTTTTGATCCTGATCTCGTGTTTCCAGAGATTCACTTGTGTTTCTTAGGACTTGAATTTCGATTTTGTGCTTGGATTAGTGTCAAACTATTTAGACTTCTTGGGGAATTGAGATGAGACAATGCTCAATCCGATGTGATAGATTGACATCTGCATTTGCCAATGTGTATCATCTCCATGCTTAGCCTCCCTGAATTTTACAAAAAGATAACATCGTTAACTATTAAGATAACAAAAGCTTCGCCATTGGAATCGCTGGATAGTGCTGCTTTAGATAGGCTCATACTTGTTATACACGTGTACTGTGTTTTCTATGCTTTGGTATGAAGTCTTGCATACATTGTTGTCTATTTACAGGCGGCTGTTGAAGCCAAAGGATTGAACCCAGGATTGATAGTGCTGCTTGTTGTTGGAGGTCTGCTTGTGACATTCCTGATAGCCAATTACGTGATGTACATGTATGCTCAGAAGAATCTACCCCCGAAGAAGAAGAAGCCCATCTCCAAAAAGAAGCTCAAGCGCGAGAAGCTGAAGCAAGGAGTTCCAGTGCCTGGTGAATAGATTCCAACTTCTTCAACTGTTGGTCCATCTGTACCAATCTTCTGTTTCCTTGTAATGACAATGAGACTTTTGTGTGGAGAGTAGAAACGACTTTTGCTTTATACTGGTTAGACTTCAAAATTGGATTCTCAACTTTTAGTTATTCCTTCACAAGTTCACATATTTGATCCGTTGTAGTCTTTCATGATCACTTAATTTATTTGGCCATACATATGTCGGCTTTTTTAGATCACAAGGTTTTGCACAAGGTCTAGCAAAGCCGTAGGAATTATGAAATGACTAAAACATTGTAGACTATAAAAACAAGTACGTTATATTAAAAAGATTAAACGTATATATATATTCGTGAAAAGAGAAAAGACACACAACAGATTGCAGCCAGAAGGTTTGTTCAAAACAGTAAGCAAAAGACGATATTATTGTTGGGATTCCAGATACGACACTTGTTTCAACAACGATATGTATACAATAGTACAAGTGCTATTAAGACCACTCGAATCAAAGCAAGCTTCACTTACGACCCATGGTTTGTTCCCCGGGTGGCATCACAACAACAGTGGACTGAGAACTGAAACCTGGGTGAAGAACCTTCCTGCGGAGTTCACGACCTTCCTGGCAAAGAGCACATGTATGGCAAAGGACATGTGTGACAAAGTCACAGGTTGTTTCCATGTGTTCCCTTTGCATCTCATCCTCTATGCAGCTACCGCAGCAACCGCATGACCTGTTCATAGCCTCAAAGCTTCCCTGTTTAACCACAAGAATTACGAACAATAGGTTCAGGAGATGGAATTCATCCTAATGGACAACCAACAAACTCTTGAGATTAAGTCTCCTAAATTCCAAATGAGAACTCAAAATCCCATTACCTCAAGGTTAAACTTTCGGCGAATGGCAGAACGGCTAGAATAAGAGAACCATGGAGCAAGGCAGTTCCAGCCAAACAAAGAATTACCAACAAAGTATAATCCCAAATACGTTAAGCAGTGGTTTGAAAATGTTCCTGGAGCTGACCCAAGCCTCTCTGCATTTGTTCCATAAAGCACACAAGGAGCCACACTTCCAAGGAGACCTACAAGGAGAATCCATTATCGCATTACATTGCCAATACCTTACTTTTCAACAAACACAACAAAGTCCAGGGAAACAGATTACAATCACAATATATCGGATCACTTCCAACTCAGTCAATCAATTTCGACCACATCCATTTCAAAATTAAACCCAAATTCAAATCTAAGAAAATTACTCACAAACTTCGAGATCGCTGCTGCAAAACTCATCATTGCGGCCGAGACAGGAAAAGAGACCGGAATTCCACTGGTTTCTCATGATCGGCTCGCCAATCACGCTCCCATGACTCACCGGTAATCCATCCGCCGTCCAGCCATATTCCTCCGCTACGGGAGGAGGCACAAGTTTCGCCGCCTTGGTGTCTCCTTTCGAACAGATCTTGCTGTCGTTCTCGTTCACCTGCAAGAGAGGACTAGATTCCTCACATTCCTCGCCTCGTTGAGCTTCACGGCTATCGTCTTTCGCCATATTCTCTCTAGAGATCAACACAATATCCTCTGAAGAAAGGATCTCTTAGATGTTAAGAAAGATTGAAGAAGAAAAAGTAGAGAAGAAGAGAGAGACTTCAACAAATTTATTGACCGACTCGTACGCGTTAAGAAATTGCATTAAAGAAGATATTCAATTATTAGCTTACTCAGATATGGGCCCTTAAGGCCCATGAGCACTTATTAACATAGCTCGCAACCCATTTTTGGCTGTATCTTTTTTTTTACATATCTACAAAACCTTCTATTTTTTTTTTCCATTCAAAACCTTCTATTTATAATCTAAATACTAAATTCTAACGTTAAAGAAAAATGTAAATAAAAAACATTTAGTGATTTGAACAGAAACTATGTTTATATATTATGCACTACTATTAATTTGACTTTCACCTGTAAATTTATATACCAAAAACTCAAAAAAAGAAAAAAGATACACATAAATCTCTTGGTCTCAAAATGGATTAAGAAACACATGACGCTATATTGAAATGTCAAATACAACATTCGAACATGACCTACAAAATATACATATAAGTTGGGCCTGATCATTTTTACATTTATGTAACAAATCAACTGTATCATTAACAAAACTTTTGCACATAGCTTGTCTACGAATAGGTTCGTGACGACTCTTCCAAAATTTTTTGTTTAGGCCAATCCATTTTCAGTTGAGACTATTCTCTTCCTTGCCTTCTCAGCCTGTGAATAATAGACACCAGTTACTTCAGAGCAATAAAGAAAGAAAAAACAATAGAATGGAGAATAAGTGTAACAAGCTACATATTGGTTAACTTTCTATTCTAAGTCTTTTTACCTGTTTATTCCAATTCATGGAAGCTGTGACAATAGCCAGTATAATTGCTTGGAAGGTAGTTCCAATCACAACACCAGACCAAAGTCCTTTTCCGTTCAACTCACAACTGAAAGCTAAGTAAAGTCCAATAGGAGCTCCTACGAGATAATAAGCCACAATATTGTTCCAAGCTCCGATGTGTTGCCTACCACTTCCTCTAGCAACCCCATTAAGAACTGCAGAGATGCCGTCGAGGATGAATGAGAGACAGATCAAAGATGATAGGACAGCTACATAGTCCACAACTTCTTTGCTGTTGCTGAATGCGTAGCCTATGATATTCTTGCAGGTGAAAAGAAGTGTGCTGAAGAGAGTTGACTCTACAAGCGTAAGACAAAGTCCTGCTAATACTGAAAACCTCGCTACTTGAGGATTCCCAGCTCCCAAATTGTTTGATACGCGTGTGCTGCAAGAAACCATTTTCTAATAATAAGGGAAGAATGAAATTGAAGATGTTTTTACAATTCAGATCGAAATCGTACCTCACAGCCGCTGCTACTCCAGATGAAATCACATAGTGCAAATTTGCTGTCGTAAGACTGATGACATGAAGGAGATAGGATTAGTGAAGTGAACATTAAAAGATCAATTAGAAAATTAAGTCTTTGTGTTATGATTCGTACCATATGGAAAGAGTAGAGGTCTCAAGTTTCGGATTAGGAAGAAGACCTGCGCAGAGTATGAGTAGCTCGAATAGCCACCATTCCAGGCTATGAAAAGAAGACAAGCGAGATAAGGTGAAGAATTAATGTATGTAACTTGGTGAACAAGAAACCTGTAATGACTTACCAAATCATTGCTGCTGATGGGATTCCATATTGGAAGAACTGTTTGACAGAAGACACGAAATTATCGGATACAAATCCGCGAGTCTTCTCGCAAGAGCTGGAGAGTCTCACATAACATGAGAGTATCACAGCGTAAAACCAGGCAGACACACTTATGGCCAAGGCAGCTCCATTGCTTCCCAGACCAAACACGAAAACCAAAATCCAACAAACCATAATGTGGAATAAAAGAGTGGTCACAGCAGTGCAGAGAAGATGAAGAACCAACCCTTGTGTCAGCAGAAACCGGGTCAGTGGTATGACAATAGCTTGCCCGAATAAAGCCGGTATAAGCCAAAAGGCGTAGGAGCCAGCGACTCTGGAGATTTCTGGGTCTTGTCCTAGAGATATTAAGAGCTTTTCCATATAAATCCAGAGAATTGATATGAGGAAACAAATTGGGATATTGGAAGCGATTGCAGAGTATGTGTAGGTTCCAATTTTGTCGT
The DNA here is from genome assembly GCA_900406405.1 of Lepidium africanum. Lineage (NCBI taxonomy): Eukaryota > Viridiplantae > Streptophyta > Magnoliopsida > Brassicales > Brassicaceae > Lepidium > Lepidium africanum. Next base: position 71,956 of record OVAX01000422.1, on the reverse strand, counting down.
ATTGTCTGGCTCCATAAGCTTGGCCACAAAGAGTTTCTAATGCACCCACTAACCCCCACTGTACAAAGAATTAAAAGTATTTTCATTTTTCTACAGTCAATTTGATTCTTGACTTGAGGAGAAGAGAGTCATAGCATAACTACCATAATGCTGACACCAGTGACGTTTGTTAATGAGCTTGCAAGAGCGACGCCTGAGAGCTGGAGCTCGCCGTGGTGGCCAGGCACCATGATTGAGATGACAGGCAATAGGTAGTGAGCAATGGACACAATGGCCATAGGAGCAGCCAAGCGACTCAGTGTCTTTAGCTCGACGGTGAGCTGACCACTTTGCTGTGTGTCTTTACCGGAGAGTAACTGCTCCTCTCTCGGAAGAAATGGATCTTCCATTGTCGTCTTACTTGTGAATTGAAATCGTTACCTTTGTTAGTTTGGTTTTAGATGATATTCAGTCTTTTATAGAGACATGAAACCATACACGAAATTTCCAAGTAAAAAGAAACAAGTGGAGTACTTTATTAATTATTTTCAATATTTTATCAGAAAAAAACAAATTAAATTGGTCACTTACTAAGTATCAATGACTAAAAACATCAAAGGCGACTCGCAAAAATACGTGGGAATCAAGTTTCAGTAATAGATTTAAAAGACATAGCAACTTGACAGTCTCAAACGTGCAGCCGAAGGAGTAAAGACTCTAAAGTAGCAAAATTGGTTTTGACTTATCAGAAAATATAGATACTAGCGATTCACTCCAAGATAGTGTCTAATGTTTGACCAAATTCCATACGGTACAGAAATCCGTCAGGATCAAAAGTTCACAAAAAAATATCCGTCGAAAAACTGTATGCGGTTTCATATAGAAGAAAGTTCGCAAGAAATTATACATAATTATTAGAGTATATAGATACTTTGTGTACATAGTCAACTGTTTCCGGTTTATGATTCTGGTTTAGGCCTTATATATAAACCCAAGTGTACAGTTCATTTAATCTAAGAGAATGAGTTTCTTTTACTAAAATGGTTGAAGAATCAAAAACTTGTAACTAAATCGATTAAGAAATAACTCTTCTTATTAACTTTAGAAATATTGTTCAAAAACTAAAGTTCTCACAACACAAAATAACTCTTTAAGGATATCACAACTTTGATATCTCTTATTTATAGGGATCATTACTCGAAACCCTAGTTTAATTAGGAACTAACTATATCTAGATATTCTCCTAAAATATAGAACTTATCCTAACTAACTTATAGATAAATTACAACTCAAGTTATCTATTTCAAGCTTACTCAACAATGGTATCAGAGCTAAATATCTCGTTCTCTAGCTAACTTCCGCAACGAACTCTCTTTTTAACTGATTGCCTTCGTCGGAGTCTAGATACTTCACCAGAGAACTTTTCTCGTTCTCATCCTTGCTCTTCGTCTCCCTCCTTCGTCTTCTACAGTGTTCTTTGGCTTGTTTTGAGCTAATTTCTATCACATCATAGGAAAGCGGGGAAAAGGAAATTGAAGAAGCTACTCACTAGATCCTTCGGAGATGCTTCAATCGAAGCCTCATGACAAGAATTCAATCTCACCTCATCGAGGTTCTGGAGCATCAAATCGAGTTGATCTTCAACAATCTTTACACTCAAAGTCTCCGTTTCCAACTTATATGTCATTTGATTCTCCTGATAACACTCACAGTCCTTACTATCGACATAACGGTGATAATCTACGTTTGACTCTAACTGCTGAACAACTTGATGAAACAAACTATAGCACTTGGTCTGTTGCGATGTTGACTAGTATATAAGCGAAAAATAAGCTTGGATTTATTGATGGATCGATACCTAGACCTGATGAATCTGATTTGTATTACAAGATTTGAAATCGTTGTAATATCATGGTGAAATCATGGCTTCTGAATAGTGTATCGAAGAAAATCTATATGAGTGTTTTGTACATTAAAACGGCGGCTGATGTTTGGAAGGATCTCCACACTCGCTTTCATAAATCTAATATGCCTCGTTTGTATAAGATTCGTCAACAGATACATTTGCTTAGACAAGGTCAGGATTTGGCATCTTATCACACTCAGATTCAATCTTTGTGGGAATAATTGTCTAGTTTTCAGACTCTAGTTCACAGTGTTAAAACTTTGCTAGCTGAACGTGAGGTGGATCATGTGATTGATTTCTTGATGGGATTGAATGACAGTTATGATGTGGTAAGAAGTCAGATTTTGATAAGAAGAATTTACCTACTCTGTCTAAAGTCTACAATCTGTTGGAAAATGATGATAGATAGCAATCTGCAAGACTTATGTCAAGTGTAGAATCTGCAACTGCTTTTCAAGTTACTCAAAGTCAGAAAGGTCTAAACTTTAATGGAGCAAATACAGGGAATCAGTAGAAGAAGAATAGGCCTATTTGCACATATTGCAATGGGGTATGACATAAGGACAGATGCTATAAAAAGCATGGCTATCCAACATCTTTCAAGTCAAAAGAGAAATTCAACAAGCCTTCTTCACAATCAGTGGTTGCAAACATAATGAGTGATAATGCTAAAGATGTTGATCAGAAAATAGCAGATTCTCTGTCTGCAGATCAGATACAACAACTCTTGTCTTTTTGAGTTCCAAACTTCAATAAACTAGTGTCACTCCTACGTCTGAAGCTCATGCAGTCTTAGTATTTCCAGACCTTGCTTCTTCTTCCCTTTGCCCAATTTCCGGTAACTTTTATCCCTTGATCCTTTGTTCTTATACCAGAATGGATATGCCTTATGTCTACTCTACTAGAACAAATATCACTGCCTTAGATACTTTGGTAATAGATAGTGGTGCATCTCATCATATTTGCCACTCTCGAAGTTCTTTTTCTTCGTTTTCTCCTCTTGAGAACAATATTGTTCCTCTTCCTAATGGAGTTCTTGTTGCCATTGTCGGAATAGGGACTGTTTCCTTGGGTAGCTCTCTAGTACTTGAGAATGTCGTTTATATACCTCAATTCAAATTTGACCTCTTGAGTTTCAGTTGTATGACAAAGTCATTGGGTTATCGTGCCATTTTTATCCTGATTCTTGTTTTATTCAGGATCGTATACTGGGGTCAATGATTGGAATGAGTAAAGTCAGAAACCTTTATATTCTAGATTTGGATTCCGTAATGGGTCATGACAAGTCTCCCATCATTTCTGTTGTAGATGTTGTGTCTAATCCTGAAGTTTGGCATAGTAGACTTGGCCATTTATCTATCTCTAAACTTGAGTCTTTATCTTCCATGTTGTCTTTACCCAAACAAAAGAATACTTCTGATTTTCATTGTAAGGTTTGTCATCTTTCAAAACAAAAACACATTCCTTTTGTGTCTCATAATAATAAAAGTGTCAAACCTTTTGATCTTATACACATAGATACATGGGAACCCTTCTCAATTCCTACTCATGATGGTTACTGGTATTTCCTAACCATAGTAGATGATTATTCTAGGTCCACTTGGGGGTATCTTCTTCGAAATAAATCAGATGTTTTAGAGGTTTTTCCCTCTTTTGTTAACATGGTAGAAACTCATTTTAAAACTAAGATTAAAGGGGTTAGATCCAACAATGCACAAGAACTCAAGTTCACTCAGTTTTATAAATCAAAAAGGATTGTTTCATTTCATTCTTATCATGAAACACCACAACAAAATTATTTGGTTGAAAGAAAACATCAACATATCTTAAATGTTGTTAGATCCCTTCTTTGCTAGTCTCATATTCCTCTCATATATTGGGGTGACTATGTTTTAACTTTTGTGCATCTTATTAATCGTTTGCCAGCACCTTTCTTGGACCACAAAAGTCCTTTTGAAGTTTTAACTAAGAAAGTTCCAGATTATTCTCTTCTTAGAGTGTTTGGGTGTCTTTGTTATGCTTTCACCTATCTCAAGGGTAAACATAAATTTTACCCTAGAGCTAGAGCTTGTGCTTTCATGGGTTATCCTACTGGGTATAAAAGATTTAAACTCCTTGATTTAGAAACTTGTGAACTATTTCCAGACATGTAGTCTTTCACGAACAGATGTTTCCTTTTCTTGGATCAGATTTAGGTAACACACAATGTGATTTCTTTCCTGATATGACTCAAGAGCTCTCTATGTCCAATAATACTCCTGCCAATGTGCCCTCTGTCACATTGCCTTCTCACGAGACTCCACAATCTGTTGAGCTCGTGGCTTCTGATGGAGAACTTTTTGTTCGCATCAAATATAGAGAGTCCAAATTTCCTGCTTATCTTTGAGATTATTACTGTAATTCAGTAATGTCTATAACTCCTCATAAAATAGCTAAATTCATTTCTTATGATAAGGTTTCTGTTCCTTATCTTTCATTCTTGGCTTGCATAGACAAATCAAAAGAACCCTCAACCTACATTGAGGCTCATAAGTTACAGGTATGGTGTGATGCTATGGGTGTTGAATTTGATTCTCATGAAGATACATGAACATGGATCATATGTTCACTACCTGAGGGTAAGACTTGCATTGGATGTAAATGGATTTTTAAAATCAAATACAATGCAGATGGGACTATTGAGAGATACAGAGCAAGGTTAGTTGCCAAAGGTTATACCCAACTTGAGGGTTTGGATTACAACGACACTTTTCTCCTGTGACTAAACTAACCTCTATCAAGTTCCTTCTTGGTTTGGCTGCTATATTTGGTTGGTTTCTTACACAGTTGGATGTCTCCAATGCATTCCTTAATGGTGACATTGATGAGGAGATCTACATGGAGATTCCACCAGGATATGCGTCTCGACAGGGGGACAACTTGCCACCAAATGCAGTTTGTAAACTCAAGAAATCTTTATATGGTCTAAAGCAAGCAAGTCGACAATGGTTTCTCAAATTCTCTACTACTCTACTCTCTTTGGGTTTTGAGAAATCTCATTGTGATCACACTTGTTTCTTCAAGATTGCAGATGGTGTGTTCTTTTGTGTGTTAGTCTATGTGGATGATATCCTCATAGCCAGTAATAATGATGATAATGTCTCAACTTTGAAGACTCAACTCAAATCTCACTTTAAACTTCGAGATTTAGGAGCTTTGAAGTATTTTTTGGGTCTGGAAATTGCAAGATCCACTGATGGCATTCATTTGTGCCAACACAAGTATGCCTTAGATCTATTGGATGAAACATGCCTTCTTGGATGCAAACCTGCTAATGTTCCTATTGATTCCAGTATCAAACTCTCGAATGGACGGTGGTGGTGATCTTGTTGATGCTGCAGTTTATCGAAAAATGATTGGGAAGCTTATGTATTTACAGATTACTAGGCCAGACATCACTTACTCAATCAACAAGCTCAGTCAATTTGCCTCTGCTCTACGAAAGGCACATTTGGAAGCTGTATACAAGATTATGCGCTACATTAAAGGCATTATAGGCCAAGGTTTGTTCTATTCTGCAAAATCAGACCTACAATTACGAGTTTTTGCAGATGCAGATAGGTGTCTTGTTTAAACACTCGGAGATCCACTTTTGGTTACTGTGCATTCATTGGTTATTCTCTCATCTCGTGGAAGTCCAAGAAACAACAAGTGGTCTCTAAATCCTCTACAGAGGCAGAATATCAAAGCATATCCCTTGCATCCGATAAGGTGGTATGGTTTACAAATTTCTTCCAAGAACTACACTTTCCCTAAGCCAAACCATCTCTGCTTTTCTGTGACAATACAGCTGCTATACACATAGCAAATAACCTGAGATTTCATGAAAAGACTAAACATATAGAGTCTGACTGCCATAGTATTCGAGAAAGGTTATCTGCTGGTTTGTGTCAATTGCTTCATGTCAAATCTGAGTTACAGCTTGCAGACCAGTTTACTAAACCATTGTCTCCTGCTCCTTTCAAGAAGTTTGATAGGCAAGATGGGTCTTCTCAATATTTTCGTCCCGTCTCGAGCGGGACTATTAGAGTGATATAAATACTTTGTGTACATAGTCAATTGATTTCTGGTTTATGGTTCTGGTTTAGGCCTTACATTCTTGTATATAAACCCAAGTGTACAGTTCATTTAATCTAAGAGAATGAGTTTATTTTGCTAAAACTAATTCGTCATGGATTCAAATATATGATAGATTTTGACAGAACCAAAGTTGTCTAGAATCTGTCCGAAATTCCAAATGGTCCCGTAATTTTGTCTTTATACAGAATGATTTTTATTTTCTATACGGATATAGACAAATTAACATTTATAAAATTTGTAACCCTGGAATTTTTTGTCTTTCTTCTTCTCTGTGACACCATATGTTATTCTTTCTCCACAGTTATGCCCACCCTCAGCAATGTAAGACTTGATTTCTTTTCTTTATTATGAAAATAGTGATAAACACCTATTATATACCTAATAGTACAAACATGTCATTGTAGTATTTAAAGATCAAATCCACAAAAACCTAAGATCAACACATTAGGAAATAAGAATTTAATATAATCTAAAGCAAAAAGTGGATATAGGTTTTTGACTAATCTTTAAACTAAATTTAAACAATAACCAAACAAGAAACTAAGCAAGCAAGAATCAAAAAAAGATCTAACATTAATGAAACTAGAACAAGAAAGAGATAGAGCAAACAACTATATTAAGATGCAATAAACTAAGCAGTAAGTTAAGAGACTCGGCAATTGATCCAAAGAAATAACAATTAACTAATAATGCAAAAGAAATCATTAAGCTAATCCTAGAACATAAAACACAAATCAAGATTAATCATCTCATGGCATTGATCCTTTGATCTAATATATAATTAAGGTAACTTTTATTTGTCAATTAAATGATCAATATGCATTAACACTAATTCCAATAAGTCTACTTATCACCCTAACATCAATTTTCATTGCTGAAGAATAAAAACTTATCTAAGGTTATGTCAAGAATTTGATCAACCACTTTTCGGTCATGAAAAATCTTCTTCTTTTTTTTGTAAAATCGGTCATGAAAAATCTTATCATCTACATCTGATTGACCAAATCAAATATAGCATTATGAACAATTTAAATGAAGAATTATCAATTATCTAACTTCCTAAGCATCATCAATCAACCATCAATCCCTAACACTCAGCAATAGTTTTCTTTCTAAAAGATGCTTTGGTTTGATATATTTATTCATTTATAGTTATATATATTATTTATTAAAATAATATATTAGTTTATTATAGGGATCTTGTTTTTTGTCAACTTATATATTATATTAATTGATAACCAAGATTCAGGCATAAAGTTTACAAAACTACAAGTTCTTTCCAATTGAGACTTCTGGAAATCATGTAAAGAGAAAAGCTGGTGAAGAGTCTTCGGAGTCTATCAAATTCGTCAAGATACTGCGAAAATGCAGGCCAATCTTCTGGAATTGTCACCATCGTCAAGATATCTGCACAATCTATAGCACACTAAACTTCTGTGATTCCTAAATCTAAGAGAGATTCCATAGCTCAAATAACTGCTTCTAATTTTGTATGCAAAGACGATAAATCTCGGAAAACCCCTCTAGCTCCCATATTTGTTCCTCCAACCGTATCTGTAAAACAAAACTACCATAATCCTGATATGTACTCTGAATATTTCTAAGAGCCATCTACATAACAACGGTATCCAGTAAAACTCGAATCTCCTATTAAAGGTCGTGATGCAAGCTCCCATGTTTTGATTGTGTAATCTTGACAGACCCTGCTTACCTTGCCCAACTCTTCACTTGATTGGGCTTTGAACCATTCCTTTGCTTCTACCTCAGCAATCTGAAGAATTTCTCTAGGATCATGATCTTTATTTGAGAAATTCTTCTCATTCTTGGCTTTCCAAATGTTCCATAGGATCCAGGGAGAACTCCTAAATTCTTCTAAATCTGGTAATCTCTAAAAGAGGTTTCGTGAAGATAGAAGGACTTGGAACAGTGCCCAATTTTGTAGAGGTGGGGGACACCTAAAAAAAGTATGATTGACAGTTTCAAATTTTGCACCACAACGCGAACATCCCGAATCACATCTGACTCCTCTATTTTTTAAGTTTTCTTTAACCGGGAGACAACCAGCGACAGCCTGCCATAAGAAGTGTCTAATTTTGGGTGGGTAATCTGTTTTCCACCCTTGTGCTTGTGTATCTTTAATTGATGGGCCAATGCTAACTTCCTCTTCAAAAACACATAGTGTTTCAATCTTATTACCTTATTTTACAGAATATATACCTGATTTTGTAAATTACCATCCAAAATAATCTGATTTACCCTAATTGGGTATTCTTATCCCCATAATTACAGGTATATCTCTAGAATCAACCATTTGTTTAAGCAAATGAATTTGCCATGACTTTGTCGAAGTATCAATTAGCTGATCAACGATAAGATCAGGGTATAAATTCAGACCCTGACACGTAACCGGTTTGGGTACTATACCTGGAACCCATGGATCATGCCAAACTAGAATTGATATGCCATCCCCTATCCTTCTAATCAACCCTTTGCTCACCAAACCCGAGCTGATATTATATTCCTCCATCTATAAGAGGGGGAATAATTCTAGATTGGAGCTAAGGGATGAGAGTCATTATAATACCTACCTCTTATCACCTTAAAGAAGAGAGAATATGGGACTTCTAACAACCTCCATAGTCATTTAGCCAAAAGAGCAGTATTAAATTCTTCTATCGACCTAAACCCAAGACCACCTTCTGTTGTATTTTCACATAACCTTTTCCATTTTTTCCAATGAATTCCTTTCGTCTCACTATTGTTTTTTCACCAAAAATTTGTTATCGCACTATTTAAAGACAAAATTGTAGTTTTGGATAGTCTATAACAGGATTTTACATAAGTAAGTAATGTGGTAAGTACCGATTTAATCAACACTTCTTTTCTTCCTTTTGACAAGAATTTAGATGACCAACTTGAAATCCTTTCTTCAAGTTTTCCTTAATAGAAAATATCTTTGTTTTGGACCCTCCCAGACTCTCTGGAAAACCTAAATAAGTACCTATGCCGCTGATACTGTTTATTCCTAGAATATGTTTTAACTCTGCCTCAACTTCGTCTTGAACAGTATGGCCAAACTGAATCAAAGATTTCGAAAAATTAATTTGTTTTCCCGATGCATCCTCATAAATTTGCAGTATTTTTAAAATACCTCTTGCCTACTTTGTATCCGCTTTACAAAAAAACAAAGTGTCATATGCAAAAAGCAGATGAGAGACCGTCGGGCTGGCTCTAGCCACTCTCAATCCGTTTATCGCTCCTTGATTTTCAGCCTTGCGTAGATTGTGAATTAGAACCTCTGTACATAAAATAAATATATAAGGTTAAAGTGGATCTCTGTGTCTTAAATTGCGGTTTGGAACTATATTTCTTTTTGATTGACCATTTATGCGAAACGAAAACCTTACAGATTTAATACACCACATCACACATTTTATCCATGAATCCTTAAAACCCATCTTCCGAAATAATTGTTCCAAAAAATTTCATTCCAGTTTATCGTAAGCCTTACTCATATATGTTTTAATTGCCATGTAACTTCCTTTGCATGCGTTATTAGTCCGTAAAGCGTGAAACATCTCCTATGCTATCATTATATTGTCCGAGATAAGCTTCCCAGAGACAAAAGTTGATTGAGTTTCTGATACAAGCACTGGTAAAAATCTTTTCAACCTTAGGCAAAAAACCTTTGATATTATTTTATAACCTACATTGCAAATACTTATGGGTCGGAATTCCAACACCAAAGTTGGTTTATCCTTTTTTAGAATAAGACAGACATTTGTCTCATTAAGTATTGGATCGAAATACCTTGAGACCAAAAATTCATTTATTAGATTCACCAAATCATCCTTCATCGTTGACCAAAATTTTTGGAAAAAACAGACTGGTCTTGGTGTTTTCTCTGGATTCATATGAAATAATACCTTGTGAACCTCTTCTTCTGAAACTCTCACCATCAATTGATCATTCATTTCTTGTGTAACTATCGTTGGAAAACCTTCGAGAGCTTCAGTGAAATTTAAAGATCCATTCGAAGTGAAGAGATCTTCAAAATAGTTTGCTGCAATGTTTCCCACCTCCTCATCATTTGAAACCCAATTCCCTGCAGAATTTAATACACATGATATTCTATTTTTGCCCTTTTCAGTTTGTGTGAGCATGAAAAGACTTTGTGTTATTATCCCCCTCTTTCAACCATTTATTCTTGCTTTATTGTTTCCAAAAAATTTCTTCCTCTCTATATGCCTGATAAAGTTGATATGTTATATCTGATATTTCTTTAGAAGACCTTGTATCATCATTCTTATATTGTTCCAATAACTGGTGGTATTCTAAAATTTTCTCCTTGCTTGACAATATACAATATTTTCTCCAACTTGAAATTTCACCCCTACATTTTTTTATTTTGTCCGTTAATCGTGATACTCCCACTCTCAGGTTTCTTTTCCAACTCCGAGATACCGCTTCTGCACGTCTAGGGATCCTGTTTATTATAGGTTTAAATGTTAGAGATTTTTCGTAGTAACAACTATTAGTTGGTTTGTTGTCTAATCTAATAGTATACTTTCGAAACTCATATAATATTAATATTATAAATTAATAATAATGCAATGAACAACTTTTTCAAAATATAAGAAGCAAGTCACAAATTTAATGTATCTTGGTAAAGAAATGTCTAGTGGAGAGGAATCTAAAAACAATAACCTATAAACATAACACTAAAAATGATACTTCCTCCATTCCCTAAGGATTGATTTCTTAGATATTTTTTTATTGTTTTTTAAAAATTGATTTTTAATTTTCATAAGAAAATTCTATTAATAAATGATTATAAATTACAAATTTTAAAACTATTTATTGAGTTTATTAAAAGACTATTGGTATAAAATTATTTAGAAAATTGTGTAATATAGAAAAGGGTAAATTTGCTCGAAAATCATTTTTGAATAAAAATTAAAAATACATCTATAGCAAAATAAAAACAAAGAAACGAATCATACTCACTATTCTATTCATGTCATACTGACCGATTTACCCTTTGCAATTATAGAAAGTCTATATATGGTATAATATAGAGAGAATAACCACAAAACCAAACACAAATATGATTTTTCATCGAATAATGAGGAGAACTAGAAGTTCCATATAAATAAAACACATTTATATAAATCTATATAATATTATATTTGTTTCTAATTTAATTTTTGGACATTTTTAAAAAATTTAAATTTTACTATGTGTAGGAAAAAATATCTTTAAATAGAAATTCTATATTGACATTGATTGTTATTTGAAGATATACTTTAAATTAAATAGAGGATGAGAGAAGAAATTAAAAAGAAAAAAAATTATTAAAAATTTATTAAGTAAATAGTAAATAGCAGAATGATATATATTTTATATAAAGAAGGTTTTTTCAAAGTTAGTAATTAACATGATTCTTTCATTGTCAAATCCAACGATCATAAAATTTTTGGTGATATATTTAAAACAATTAAATCTTATTATATAAAGAAGAGTTTCTCAAAGTTAGTAATTAACATGATTATTTCACGTGTCAAATCCAACGATCATAAAATTTTCGGTGATATATTTAAAACAATTAAAAAAATAATAATAACTGTTGGAGGTGGATCTAAGATCCTACTTCGTTCTCTGGGAAACAATGGACAAAATACTAAGTATTGAACTCGGATGTTCTTGTCAACTTGGAAGAATTCTTTCTCGGAAGCACGCTGAAACTTGAAGGAAGTCCGGCGACACGTCAGCAAGCAAAGAAATGAAAATTTTCCTATTCCGACATGGAAAATTTCTGAAAATCTAGCAAGAATCTTCTAGATACAATCTTATCTAGAAATTTGTATATTTTCCTTTATTCAATCTACTTTGTAACCGCCTCTATAATCTATAAATAGAGGAGCGGATCCTTCAAAAAGGGGATCGGCTTTTTTTCACAGGACACTATGCTAACAAATTGTACTCGGCAATCATCTTCTTCTTTGCAATACACTTCTTTTCTTAAAAGCTCTCAAGAATCTTTGCCCAATCTTCCTTCTCTTTTATCATAATTTCGGATTTAGCCTCTTGTGCTAGAACCGGTTCGAACAATAACTATATCACAAAATATTCATATCTATTTGTAATTCTATTATATGAAGGAACTGAATCCTAACATAAAAAAGAATAGTAAATAATTAACTATATCATAATCTTAAAATAATAATCTTATTATATAAAGTGGGGTTTCTCAAAGTTACTAATTAACAGGATTCTTTCACGTGTCAAATCTAACGATCAAAGTTTTTATGTATTTATCTATTAAATATAAAATAACATATCTCCTAAAAAAATATTTATCTTTACCAAAAAATATTTATCTTTATTAACAATCAGTTTTTATGTATTTATCTATTAAATATAAAATAACATATCTCCTAAAAAAATATTTATCTTTACCAAAAAATATTTATCTTTATTAACAATCAGTTTTTATGTATTTATCTATTAAATATAAAATAACATATCTCCTAAAAAAATATTTATCTTTACCAAAAAATATTTATCTTTATTAACAATCAGTTTTTATGTATTTATCTATTAAATATAAAATAACATATCTCCTAAAAAAATATTTATCTTTACCAAAAAATATTTATCTTTATTAACAATCCTAACCCACAAAAAAATTATGAAATAAATATAAGTATAAATATTTATATCTTACTAATTATCCTATTATATAAAGTTGTGTTTCAAAAGTTAGTAATAAACAAAATTTTCCACATGTCAATTTCAACGATTCAAAAATTTTAAGTACCATATCGTATAAGATTTTGTTTCAAATCCTATTATATAAAGTTGGGTTTCAAAATTAGTAGTTAATAAGATTCTTAAATATTATCTAAACTATAATACGTATATATATATATATATATCAAAAAATTTCATAAAATTTATGCATCGTATGGGTCCATATCTAGTATTATATAAATATACGAGAATAGTATTTCATTATCATTCTGTTAATTTTTTCCAAAGTTTGTGGTTAGTGAAGCCAATTTCTCTAAAAAAAATTATACATTTATCAATAAATATTAAATAGTTTTTTAATATGTGTGAACTTTATAAAAATCAATTTAAAACATAGGAAGTATAATTTAGTGTGAAATTGTAAGTGGGAGATCTATATTGTTTGTTTAATTACATGTCATAAATAGGACGATTGAAAAATATTACATTGTCAGGGAACCACAAGATTCTCTCCGATAAAAAATACTGTTTAAAGCCTATATTTCAGCGAAACTCACCAGAGTAAGAAAAAATATCCAACAAAAAATAATATAGTATTCGTGTTTATTTAGATTTCTCGATAAAATACAACAAAATAAAAAGTAAAAAATGATTGTAAACCCATCACGTAAATCCCAACCTTCGGTTCTGTCGACAATCCATCTCCGGTATGAGTTTCTCTCCGATTCTAGCTGGTTCCGACTTACAACGCGTGAGGATCAAACACTGTCTTCGTGGAGATTCTACAACACTCAGTTTTGTTTCCTCTTCATCTTCACTTGCAGAATCTCTTATTGAATCGTCTTGTCTCTCTGTTGTTTCTGTAATAACACTCGTCGTTGATTCTTCAGAAACCGAAACATTTTCTGGCGAGGCATGTCGTTTAAAAGGATCTTTCTTTGTCTCATTGATATCTTCAACGAAACTATTAGCTAATGAAGGAGATCTATATGGTGCAGATCTGCATCGAGTTAATAAAAAAGCATTTCTCGGTGGTGTTGTTGCTGTGTGAGACTTATCGGCATATGCTTCTTCTTCTTCTCCTCCATTGTCTTCTCTTCGAATCTCTACTGGCTCTTCTGGTTCTACTGTAGACCGACTAAAAATAGGCTCACTCCTAGAAGAACTTGATCTCTTCTCTGATTTTCTCGAGAAACTAACATTAGAAAACGATTTCCATTTACGCCACACAGGACTAAAACAAGTCGGTTTCATTTTTCCGGTGAAAGAATGACAAGAAAAAGCATTCCTAACCCAACCACACCTCCGACTCCGGTTACTTTCCTTAACGACCCGGTTATGTCCCGGTTTAGGTTTCTTTGACCGGTTTATCCTTACTTGACCCATGCAAGTGACTTTAGGAGAAGATGGCTCTTGTGTCTCCGCCGCATTTTTTCGCCGGAAAAAGATTGGTCTTCGTGAACGTGACCTACCTCTGCTTCTACTTCCAGGTGTTGTCCGTAAGAACCGCATCAGTAGAGGCGGGTTTTCAGCTCGACCCGGACTTGAAACGGGTCTTGATGAAGAAAACCTCATCTCTTTTATGTCTGAGGTTTTTCTTAGTACTGTGAAGCTCCTTTCACTCTTTTATTTGGTCCCTCACTACATGATTTAGATCGATGACTGCGTTTTTATATTATTTTATATGTTTTGTTATGTTCACACGTTGGGTTCAGGAAAATTGACGGCTCAGATCTTTACTACAAGAGGAAATCAGCGGTTCTAATTCACTAATCTTTTTTTACAGGCAACCTATTTAATACTTGTACTTTTTGTCTGTTTCTTCTCGAGTTGTTTGGTATCATCTCTTGGTGGATCACTTTTTCTGAACATCTTTTGGTCTCTTCTTAAAAGCTATATAAAGTTATAAATCTATACTCTTTTCAAGTAATCAAAATGAATTAATAAACAGAAATAGTATTATTATGTTTTCCCTATTCAGTGCCTACTCCATTGGTATATTCCATAATGAAACTTTATAAAGTACATGGTCATTATGTATGTCGAACATTGCACAATTACACTTGAACAGCTTATGAGACTGAGAAAAACATTGTGAAGAAACTCGAGATTTGTATGTATTGTATATTTTACTAATATATATCAGCTTAAGTCTAGAGTAACATAACTTTGGCACCATGTTGGTCTAACTAGTGCTACTCTGTTTATCAAGTATATTGGTCTTGTGCTAAGTACTTGAGGACTAAAACATTATGAATTTTCCATTTCCTAACGGTTGTTGATGTTTCATTGAGATTGAAAAGCTTTGTATTGTCTTTATATAGTAATATGGATCTTCTGAGAGAGGCAAAAATTGTTTTATCTTAGATTATGTGATGTTGTTAGGTTACACTTAAAAAGGGTCTTAGGCTATAGCTGATCCTAAAAGGGTATTTAGTTTGAAATTGAGTGATAAAAGATGGTCATCTCGATGAAATCGAGATTTAGACCCTGAAAAGAAGTCAAGTGAACAAAACTGCTTTATATTTCTCTGAATCAAAGTCCAAACAGAGAAACCCAAAGTTTTGTTGAAGAAAAGCCAGAAACTCTCCCACAATCACATAAGCTTTTTCCTAGTGACCAGTTGATCAAAATCCAATACTCTGTTTCCTCTTCAACACATATTACACTAGACCTTATTGTTCATCCTGTGGTCAAACATCTCACAATTCAACCAAAATAGTAGCAACATCTTACACTAGACTGCCCACATATGATTGTTCCTTAGGATTATATCTTTAGTCCAAGCAATCCTATTGGATCTAGTTTTGAAAAATAACAACAGAGATATGTTAAAGTATAGTAATTACTTCATTTTCATCTTTAGGATCCTTCAACCAAACCCTCATTCAGGTTAAGACAGGACTAATTTCCAAGTGTTTTAGTTAGGGCTCCGGTCTTCTTTCTATACAAATTTGCATAAATTTTCTCCGTTTTATCTTTTTTTAATAGAATTTTTTTTGTCAATAAATAACAAGATTTAAAGCTGGGTGATTATACATTGACGACAGCAAGTCAACATCCTAGTAGTTGATAATTTGATTCACTCACCGCCATAATCAATCTAATGTCATTAAGATTCAGTACTAAGCAACGATTATTTTAATATATTTGTTATTTAGCAATGCTTTTCTTTAAATTTCCAAACAAGTTTCAGTTAATGTGTTTCAATCTCAACAACTGGTTGTTGCAGAGACAACCAATACAAGCAATCATCAAACAACGTAATTCTCTTGCCGTAGCTCACCAGTGTCAATCACACACCAAAAACACAAAAATACAATTGTCATCAAATTCTTATATATCACAAACTTCATTCATTGTTTTTTTCTCAAAAATATATTTAAAAAGAAGAAATCAATTATCTTAGTGTTATGGGATCTCTAGAGAGATCAAAGAAGAAAATTCAAGTATGGAAGAAAGCTGTGATTCATTTCTCTCTTTGTTTTGTAATGGGTTTCTTCACTGGCTTTGCTCCTGCTGGTAAGTCCACATTTTTCTCTTATTCCGAAACCACACCCTCTACTTCTACAAATTTTCAAATTCCTCCCCAAGCTTTTGAAAACTCAACGTACGCACCCCATTCCCTCCTCAATAGAACCTTGATCAGTCAAGGCCAAGCTCCTGCTCCTGCAGAGCCGCAAGAAGCCGAAGCAGAAAAAAGATCACTCTCTGAGACAGAAGACGAGAACCAAGTTAAAGTGACACCAAAAGGACTAGTGATTGTTGTAACTCCGGTAATGACAAAAGATAACTTCAAAAATGTTCTTCTTAGGAGAATGGCTAATACCTTGAGGCTAGTTCCTCCTCCACTTTTGTGGATAATTGTGGAGAAACACTCAGATGGTGATGAAAACTCTTCATCTACAATGTTGAGGAAGACTGGTATCATGTATAGACGTATAGTCTTTAAGGAGAATTTCACAAGCTCAGAGTCAGAACTTGATCATCAAAGGAATCTAGCTTTGAGGCACATTGAACATCACAAACTAAGTGGAATAGTTCATTTTGCTGGATTAAACAACATCTATGATCTTGATTTCTTCGAAGAGATCAGAGATATCGAGTAAGTAAATCAAACAACATTTGCTTTAATCATCATATTGTAAAGAGTTTTTGAGAAAGATTTCATTCTTCTTTGTTTGCAGGGTCTTTGGTACTTGGCCAATGGCATTACTATCGGCTAATAGGAAAAGAGTGATAGTAGAGGGGCCAGTTTGTGAATCTTCACAAGTATTGGGGTGGCATTTGAGAAAAATTAATAATGAGACAGAGACAAAGCCTCCGATTCATATATCAAGCTTTGCTTTCAATAGTTCCATACTTTGGGACCCTGAGAGATGGGGTCGTCCTTCTTCCGTTGAAGGCACCAAACAGGTAACTTCAGCTTCATATTCATTATTACAACATTTGTTTTGTGAAATTGGTTGGTAAGTTAGCAAAATTTCCTTACTAAACTATTCAATTCCGTTGATCTTTAGCTTAAATAGGCTCATTAAACATATAGATTGTCATTACCAGAAACGGCCCATGTCAATTTAATACAAGGGTGATTTGGTCTTTCTTTCATATGTCTATTGTGAACAACTACCCAAAACCATTTATATATTTATAACATAAACTAACTTTTCCACCAATACAATTCAAGTGAAGGGTAAGGTAAATACTAGATGCATAGCGGGTCTGACTAGTGATACTGTTCAAAACGATATTTTGAAAAATATGATCACTTGAAATGATAGTCATTTGGCTAAAGAAATTTTCAAAAAACTGAAAGGTTGCTTGACGAAGATTAATATTGATTGGTAGCACTGAGTGGTTGAATAGAATAATAAGATAAAAATTAGTGTGTGAAACTTAATTTAAATAATTATTCTAAATATTATGCAATAACATATAATTTAAACTTTTTAATATAGACTTGAATATATACGTAGATTACAATAATTATTTTTAAAATATTATTTGCTAACTAACAAATGCCAATTTTTGTAAATATAAACAAATAATTCTTCTAGTGACAAAAAAACAAATAATCTTCTTCTTAAAGTGTGATTCATATATTGTTTTTTAACCCATAATTATACGTAAAAGAAAAAGATTGTTTGCATTTACAAACAAGGAAAAGAAACGACTGTAAATAGTTCTGGTTGGAAACAGATTTTCAACGACCATAATAAGGTTGAACGATTTTTTCTGAAAAAGTCATTTACAAACAGTTTTTGTAAACAAAATACTAATTAGCAGCAAAATAAACATATTTTTTGCAAATGACCATTTGAATATAACCAATGAAAACCAATAATGGTAGGGCTTAATTAAACAGTTAAACCCAACATGTCCGTAAAATGATGTCTTTCACAATCATCTTTATTTAACGTTTTGTTTGTGTTTTTTGAATTTGCATAGGATTCGATAAAATATGTGAAGCAAGTAGTTTTGGAAGACGATACAAAGTTGAAGGGACTTCCGGCAGAAGATTGTTCCAAGATTATGCTTTGGCGTCTTAATTTTCCAACAAGGACACGTTTAAGCACCTGAGATTTGCTTTATTTTATTCTAATGTCTTCCAAATTATACCTTTTTTGCGGATTTATACATCACAGAAAGAGATATACTCGAGAGAATTAAAGCAGAACATAAAAACACTCACGGATCATGTTTGATTCACATTTGTGAATAGATTGTGCTTACTTTTTTGGTCTAGTGCAATGTGTATCCATATTTTTTTAGGCTATTACGGTATATGAACTTGACTCATAAACTAAAGTAACTGAGAGACAAAGAGAAATATAGCTTGGTATAGTTTCTAAGCCAAATTTGTGAAACACGTGTCTCGTTATAAATGCTAGCTTAAACTGTATAATCACATATAATTGATTAAAATTTGAATTAGGATAATCTAATATAATAATGAATTTGAATCTTCCAAGTGAAGCAACTAATATATAATCCGAATCTCATAATCAAATACACTGGTGTCCATATATTTCTCAAGTATGCAGTGCTATAATGATTTAGATGAAATCTTAAATAAATGAAAGAACAACTTCTTGTAAAAGCATGAAAAGAGCTTGAGCACATGGAAATAATAGTCCCAATGAAATGAAGTATATAAATGTAAGGTGAGGGACATGGACCGACCAAAATTTTGGAATATCAATGTCCATAAATCAAATTACAGACTATGACTATAGAGAATGGTACTAATAAACAATAAATATGCAGGTTGCATTTAACTCTCGGTAACCTATTGCGGTGGCAACTGGGAATTCCTAGGATCCCCGAAACACACAAAACCAATTATGTCCACACAAAACTATATATTAATGCATTATACAAAGTTGAATTACAAAACATAAATTAATTCAATGAGATACTCTTAGTCCTAAACTTTTAGGTTCTTATGAGTCTCACTTTTTCAACGGCAGTTATATGTGGTTGTTGGTTAAGTGTTTATCTATTTTGACTTCATAATTTTACATTAAGTGATCCATTCCTCTCTTTTTAATTCGTGAGATACATAGTTTTCAATTTAGAGTTGGATTTGGATGTAAAAAAAGAAAGAAAGTGAAGAATGCAGCTATATGTCAATCATTAAATACTTTAAGTTATGCATTATTCTAATGTTATTGATCTACTAAGCTTTTTAAAGTAATACGATACGTAGAAACAACATTAACATGTAAGATTCGACTAGGTCCCCACGAAAAATAGAAACTAAACTTTAATAGTTTCTTTAATAAAATCATGGGTTTAAGGTTCATATCATGTATCTCGGTTATAAAAATATATAAGATAGTACAAATATGGCTTTAAATGCAAGAACTATGTAATTCAAAGATACCGTAAATAAAAAATGAAAAAGAAAATAGTACTGAGGGATTAGGTGCATCTTTTGTAGAAAAAGGTGGAGGTGATGGGATAAAATATATAAAGAAATGCATGATTAATCAAATATATAAAACAAAAAGAAACGTTGTGAGTGATTGAGAGATATAGGTAAGGTACCTATATTACCGTTAGCAATTAACATGACATGAGGCCAGAACAATAGCACGTGACTGACTTCTGGCGTTTCAACAAGCTCTAAATCTCTTCTTTTTTTTCTATTTATTCCAATAGATCGCACGAGAATTGTCTCCTTCCAATAGTTGTGAATTTATCAGCTAATATCGAGAGGGTGTACAAGAATATGTATTCGTAGATTCCTAGTGTAAAATGTGCTTATACCAATACATATATGTGTACATTTCTTCAGGGCTTTTGTCTAAATTTTGGTTGTTTTAAAGAAAGAGATTGATGAGTACATTGTTTTGAATGGTGGTTACATGCTGAACACTTATGGTTATGGAGTTAATGATAGTATCACATCAATTGTCACTTTAACTTGCACATTTTTGGGCGTAACTCAATAAAGCTTTTACTCCGCTAAATCCGATTGTCTAATCTATAAAACCAATATATATATATATATATATATATCTGCACTAATTAACAATAAATAACAAGATAATTGAAATATGTGACAATAGAGTATTTTCTTTTGTCCATTAAACAATTTTGATTGCTATCAGTTGGATAAGATCCAAACTATAGCTATATACTTTAATAAGTATATAATCCTAAATAATATCATGTAAATTTATACAATTATGTAAAATTAAATTCTAATTAAATTAAATAAATAGATATTTACCACTCAACGGAAAACACTTCTATTCTCTCTTATTTTTTTAAAAAAATAACAGTAATTTTTTGTTAGAAGAGCTTGATTGAATTAAAAAAATTTGCTCTCAAGAACAACAAAAATCATTTCCAATTAGTCCCAAGATCTACTTCATTATAATTTACCAAATTAATTTTAACTTTTTCAATAAAGTACACTGTCAAGCCATTTCTTGACGAAATACATTAAAGTATAAGATCCAATATTCATAGCGGAATCATGGTAATCGGAAAGAAAAAAGTAAATAAAATAAAAATTAGGGTTAAATTGATAGAAAACAAAATGTAACGGGGCAAAATCATGATTTCCAAATTCTATGTTTTTTTTCCACAGTCTCTAGCTTTTATCTTTCTAGAAATTAATGCGTAAACAAATAGACAGTTCACTGGTACAAAAAAAAAAAAAAAAAAAAAA
>OVAX01000422.1:26994-51011 GCA_900406405.1 Lepidium africanum | reverse complement strand
TGGAAAAAAAAAAAAAAAAAAAAAAAAACTTGGGAAACGAGCAGAGTCAGTGAGAGAACAACACTAGGGACAAAGAGAGAGGATGGAGAAGATGTCTTAACCTCAATTGGTCGAAATCCGTCGTTGTTTTAGCTTCTTCTATCTCTCTTCTTCTCTTTTTGCTTTCCGTTTCCTGAAAACTCCGATCTTCTGTTGGTAAAGCATTGTGGTCCAAAAGAGGAAGCTTTAGTCACAGTGCAGGTGAAGAACATTCAACACTGCTTCTCTCTTTCTCTTCTATCAGTTTTGCTTTCAAAGGATTTTTCTGTAAATTGATTGGGATTTTATGTATTTACTTAGAAGGTTTTCGAAAATGCCTAAAATTTTTGTTATGTTTCTGGGTTTTTATTAGTTATTTATGCTGCAAAATTTTTGTTATATTTTAGGGTTTGTGTTAATTATTATGTTTAATCTCTTCTGAAATTTAGACAGCTTATTTCTGCTAAATTTTAGCAAGAAGATTCAGATAATATAACTAATTATATTTTACAGAGAAAAAAAATTAAAGTGTTTCTGTTGTTTATAAAGAAATGGTTTTTCAAATTTTGATTTTTTCTGAAAAAATTGTTATCATCTAGGCTTTAAATTCAAAATTCGTACTTGGTTAGTTTTTTTCAAGATCTGTTGTCTATTTTAGGGAAGATCCACCTAATAAAACCAGAGCCCACGTTAACTAAATGACAGAAATTGTTGTATTTTCAACCTCTCAAAAGATTCCAAAATTTCAAGTGGAAACAAAACCAGAATTGATGACTTTGACAACTAAATTGATTTTGTGGAATATAAATGTACTTTCTTTGCTTGTTATTGGGTTTATCTCTGTGATTAGATTATGACACAATTTCTTTCCTTTGACTTGTGAAAAGTTTCTTATATGTTGTTTTTGTTGCTGTTGCCTTGGTTTGGTGGTAGTGGTAGTAGTTTCAAATGGAGTCTCTTTGAAGCTAATGCATTTTTATAGTTTAGTTTGTTAGGGTTTTGTTTGTTTGTACACTTGCTTAAGCTTTGTACTTCTGTTGAGTTTGTTGTATATGCTTATCATAATCTTATAATACCGATATAAGTTTCTTGCTTCCTTCTCACTCACACAGTTTCTCTTAATGTTCTTTTTGCCAGGTTCTTCTTCAAATTACTCTAGAGAAAGTTTTGTTTGAAACTTTAATCCTAAGCAATGCAGACTCCAAAACCGAGGTGATAATCCTCAGTCTTCACTCTTTTCTGAAGCTCTATCTTTTGTGTTGTTTTTGAGTCTTTGGTGTGGTCATTGGATTGTTGGTTCTGGTTTTTGCAGTCTCGATCTGTTTTAATGGTTCTTAGGACTGTATATAAGTGGTTTTCATTCGTCCTTTGTTTGTTTGCTTATGCTTTAGTGTTGTTGTGACTATGATAGGCCGGGATCTTTAGAGGTGCCTCAGAAGAAATCTCCTGTAGCAACTCCTAGAACTGCTCGTAAGCTCAAGACTGCAGAAACTGACCCTGTTTCATCTCCCAACCCCAAAATCAGGACACCAAAAACCCAAAGCCCAAAAGTAGTTGCTGATCGCCGTTCTCCAAGAACTCCTGTAAATGAGGTACTAGTAGCTTTGCACTATGCTGTGTATCAGTGCCTTGTGATTAAACTCGACCCTTATGCCAGGGAACTCAATCTTGGTGCTGCTAAATCTCTTAGGTCTTTGAAGTTTGTCTATCTATTATTTCTTACAACAACTAGTTCTAGTTGCACCTTGGAAAGTTGTTGATTCTGGACTTTGCGACAACTGAAAGAGAAATGCACCAAATGTACTTTGCTTGTTAGTATTGTGGCTTGTTGCTGGTATGTGATGCTTTGGTTGCGTAAATGAGTTGTTTATTTTCGTGGTTGCTTCTCTATGCAAGATTCAGAAGAAGCGAACAGGGAGAACACTCGAAGTGGCATCTCAGATATCTCAGCTGCAAGAGGAGCTACAGAAGGTAAAGGAACAGCTAAGCGCTTCAGAAGCTTTAAAGAAAGAAGCTCAAGATGAAGCAGAGGAGACAAAGCAGCAGTTAATAGAGATCAATGCCTCTGAAGATTCCAGAATTGATGAGCTTCGTAAGCTCTCTCAAGAACGAGACAAAGCGTGGCAGTCTGAACTTGAAGCAATGCAAAGACAGCACGCCATGGATTCCGCTGCTCTTGCTTCTTCCATGAACGAGGTCCAGAAACTGAAAGCACAGCTCTCTGAATCTGAGTCTGTGGACAATTTGAGGATGGAACTCAACGAGACACTGTCACTTGTTGAGAAACTCAGAGGTGAGCTGTTGGATGCAAAGAAGGGGGAAGCTCATGCGCATGAAATTGTGTCCGGAACTGAAAAGCAATTAGAGATAGCGAATTTGACACTTGAGATGTTACGTTCAGATGGGATGAAGATGTCTGAAGCTTGTAATTCCCTTACAACCGAGCTAGAGCAGTCTAAATCTGAGGTAAGGTCACTAGAGCAACTTGTGAGACAGCTTGAGGAAGAAAATGAAGCACGAGAAAACACCAACGGGGACTCACCATCAGTGGAAGAGCTCAAAGAAGAGATAAATGCTGCAAGGCAGGAGATTAGCCAATTAAAATCTGCATTGGAAGTAACTGAAAAAAGGTACCATGAAGAGTATATCCAGAGCACATTGCAGATCAGAAGTGCTTATGAACAAGTTGATGTAGTGAAATCAGGATATGCGCAGAGAGAGGTCGAGTTGGGGGAAGAACTGAAGAAAACCAAAGGTGAAAGAGAGGCTTTGCATGAACGATTGATGGATAAGGAAGCTAAGTTGAGGATACTCGGCGATGAAAATGAGTTATTGAACTTGAAAATCAAAGAAAAAGAAGAACTAGATTTGGAAAACAGCTTAAACCAGAAAGAGCCTGAAGTAACAGACGAGCTCAAGAAGTTAGAATCCGATGTTATGGAGTTGAGAGCGAACCTAATGGACAAGGAGATGGAGCTGCAGAATGTAATGTCGCAGAACGAGAGTCTGAGGAGCGAAATGGAGAAGATGCAGAGTGAAAAGGACAAGGTTATCAATGAGGCCTTAGCAAAGCTTGGTAGTCTGACAGAGGAAGCAGATAAGAGTGGGAAGAGAGCAGAAAACGCAACAGAACAATTAGGAGCAGCACAAGTCACCAACACGGAACTTGAAGCTGAGCTAAGGAGACTCAAAGTTCAGTGTGATCAATGGAGGAAAGCAGCTGAAGCCGCAGCAACTATGCTCGCTGGTGGTAACAACAACAATAACAGTAACGGGAAGTACGTGGAGAGAACAGGATCGTTGGAGAGTCCGTTAAGGAGAAATGTGAACATGTCACCTTATATGGATGAAACGGATGATGAATTGTCGTCGCCAAAGAAGAAGAATGGGAGTATGCTGAAGAAGATTGGTGTGTTACTGAAAAAAAGTCAGAAGTGATATTTGAAGTTCAGAAAGGAAAAGAATCAATCATCGTCGTCTGTAAAATTCGTTGTTTTTATCGTAAGTTTCGGTGTGTAGACATGTTTTGTTGCCAAAAAAAACTGTAGTGTGAACTACTTCTGCTTTCTTTCTAATGACTTAGCTGAAACTCTGATCAACAATCATGAAACTGAACTTCGTTCTTTCTGTTACAAAAAACAAGATTGCTTCGAAAATTGTTACGCATCTATAGAGATTGCTTGCCTTTTTCTTACTGCAACCTTTCTACCTCGGTGCAGAAAAATTAAAAAAAAAAAAATTCCCAAATATAAATAATTTAGTTTTCAATGCTTTAACTTTCTTCTTCAATTAAACCATTATTAGGGTCTGGCTGAAGCAACGCTTCTCTCTGACGGCATTTTCGAATTTTCCGGTGACCAAAACCCGATTTCATAAGGCGGAATCTGTTATTTGACCTAAACTTCAAATTGCTGGTGGTAGCAATGGATGATTATACTAGAGAGATGATGGATCTCAAGACCTTGGTCACTCGAACCCTAGAGAAGAAAGGTGTTCTCGCTAAGATCCGGGTAAAAATGTCTTTTTTTTTTGCCGAAATTCCTCTAGTTCGTGCAATACATTATTGGGTCGTTTTCAAATATCCCAGTATGGGGGAAATGAGAATCGGAGAAGAAATTCGCTTGAAAAACATACATTTTCATTGACGTTCGTTAGTGGATCGAACGTCTTGAGAGTGTTTCGATAATGTTGTTTAGTTCTGCATCTTAACATCATATGAATTCCTAAGTCTCTTCGAACTGAGAAATGGAGTTTGTGAAAAAGTTCTAATCTTGAATGTCAGCTGAATTGGGTTCTATAACAGAAAATTTGGTGACTACAGAGTTTGTTCTTCTATAATTTTTCTGCTGATTATTTTGTTGCTTTCTACAGGCTGAGCTCCGTGCAAGTGTCTTTGAGGCAATCGAAGAAGAGGATAGAGTGACAGAGAACAACGAAGGACTTCCTCCAGCTTTGTTGGGAAGCTGCAGTGATGATGCGAAGAAGCTCCATGCTCTTCCTTCAGGTCTTTCACAATTTTGAGCTGTATCTTTCTCTACACTTCTATCCTCTGAATCTTTTATCTTTGAATGGTTTGGATCAGAATGGCATGTCTTTTTTGTTTGATTCGTAATCCTGCGGTGCTCTCTTGACTCTTTATAACTATTAGTTTGTTCAATTTGTTAAGCAATATGGACATGGATGTTTTGTGCAGGATGAGTAGGTCATCTGATCTCTTTTAAAATGTCGAAATGCAGGCAGGTTGCTAACTGCGTTGATTTGTGAATACTTGGACTGGGCACAACTAAATCACACGCTTAAAGTTTATCAACCGGAATGCAATTTGGTAATCACTATGATTCCTCTTCTTTGATTTTCTATATATCTATATTTCATTAAGTAGAGTAGATGAAGTTTTCGTACTTAATGTGGTGATCTGCATTTCATATGAAAACTTATGCAAAGCCAAAAGACTCTTGGAAGGCTGAGTTGCGTGACTTTAGCAGCAACAGTGGTTATGAGCTCAACAGAAATGGAGATCGCAGACCGCTCCTTCTGGATGTACTTGAAGGATTCTTGAAGTTCGAGGTAATTTCATTTCCTATGTGAGATGTCTGTAGCACAGAAGAACAGTGGTTTGTTCTATCTATTACTTCTGCACTTCTGTTTACTAGCTTTACAACCATAGTCCAAACAAATTACAATAGCTTAGCTGTAGTACGTGGTTTATGCGCCAATGTTTTCGCATCTTGTACTGTAAGTGAAGATGAAACAATTTTGACAAAGTCTAACTAAAGTTCTTTACACATCCTTTCATAGTAAGACCATTGTTGTATTTCTGGCTGTATTCTCCTCAGGCTTAGTAATCACTTTTATTTGTTTTGTATTTTCCTACAGAATATGACAGCGGTCAGTAATTCAAGGAGAGATTCAGAAACTGAGTCCTCATCAAGCCTCGAGTCTAGGAATCCTCCTCGCAGATCATCTGCTTCTGATAGCTTACCTCCTCAGCGAAGGTACACATATCTGCAACTCCATATTATGCCAAAATCAAAGATCGTATCTCTTTCATGTTGTTTCTGAATCTGGAAATGCTATCATTGTAATGTTTAAAATTAATGGACAGGCCGATTTCTTCATCTCAAGCATCGGGTGAGCGAGTGTTTTCCTATATTCCTGAACTTCTTGTTGATTTATCTATGTTTCTTGATATTTGACACCAAATAATTCAATGAGATTGTTTAGACCAAAGCAATTGGAGATATGATAATGAAGATGGACCAGAAGAGGTAATGAGAGCTTCGACGGCACTGGAAAATCTTCAACTGGATAGGAAAACTCAGAACCTAACATCATCTAGGAGGTAAGCTTCAAGACTAATACGAATATTGTACAGACAACACATGTAGTTAATCCATATCGGTTTTGTTATCTTGTAGGAATGCAAGGGATGGATGGAACAAGTGAAGAAGAGAACAAAGATTGAAAATCTTTTCATATAAGTGTGTGTGTGCGCCTTTCTATCATATGTTGCAATTGTGTTTCTTTAGCTTTTGGTGCTAACTGGTACCTGCCTAATGTGAAGAATTTTTGTATTATTCAAATGTTACCAGTTACGACTATTATTATATAATGCAACAATCGGAAACCAATATATTTAGTACGTTGATTTTTTTACTCTATATCCAAAGCAAACCAGACAGCAGCTAGTGCAACTCAAAGATTTATATCATACAAGTTGTTCTTCTGCACTGACTTTCGAATACATCTTTTTGGTAAGCTTTGGAGAAGCAGAGACAATCATCCTTGGACTCCTCGAAACAGAACTGACCATTGCTTTAGAATTTGTGGATTCTCGTATGAGTGGAGACTTTTTCGGTTGGGACTTCCCAGACTTGGTTCTACTAGCAGTTGATTCATTGGGACTACAAGCTCCACGTTTTGCTAGGCCATTTACCAGACCAGTACAAAATCTTGATGGAGTTTGTGCCATGCTGCTCCTCGCCTGTTAGATCACAAACATTCACATACATAAGGAAATTTCACATAGATATGGATCAGATATGCTTACAGGGTCAAAATGTTTCTCTGATTACATCACAGTTTCTATGCAACGAATTTTATGAAATTTGGGAACTTACTCCATCAAAGTAGCCGATTTTTGGTGATGGCACTCGGAGTCCTGTTGGTTTCATCATGGAAGCTAAATGCACTGCACCTTGGTTGTCCGGCATAAGGTCATCATGGACAGCAGATAAACTTTTAGAGTTTTTCAGAGGTTTCAAATTCTGTGTTGTAACATTAATTGCTGGGGCGCTTTCACCAGAGACAGTTTTCTTAATCCCTTTAGCCAATTTATTAGGTGTGGTAGCTTGCAGTGAATTTGATGACCAGTCAAGACTAGAACTAAGAGGTGAAGAAAACTTGGACTTGTATGGCCTACTGGCTGAGGAGGGCGAAGCTTTAGCCTGGCGTATATTTTTAGATCCAGCGCTGGATGTTGGTCTATTTGCCAAAGAATGTGAAGTTATTCTTAAACTCTGATCTTTCTTTTTCTTTACCGAATCTAGAGAAGACTTATTAGAAGTGCTTGACAAAACACTGAGACAGCTCTCAAGTGAAGAGCAAGAAGATGTCAGCTCATTCTTGGAGGCAACTGAAGAACGTAAAGAAGATTTGAAAGGCACTAAAGGCTTTGATACAACAGGTCGACTTCTTCTTGAGATTGGAACTCTGGAAGCCAAAGGCTCTTTACCTGCGTAAGATTTTGGTAAGAAGCAGAAGTAATGAAAAAATAGTTTGAAAAGACATCTTAAAGAAAGATCTCTGACTTACCCGCAGTTAATTTAGGATTCTTTTCTTGTTTGGCTTTGTTATCATCTACTGAAGCTCTTATAGTTTTGCTGAGCCCATTGGATGGCCTGGAAATGGATGTATTGTGTTCTTTTCCAGTGACAGGCTGTAGAAAATTTATCATAAACAAACCAAAAAAACGAAACTTAGTATCATTTTGAGCTCATCTTATGATTCATTATCGGGTGAGACATAACGAGGGATTGATTATGACAAGACATTCCGCTTGAATTATTAGTTTGTTATCAGTTTACATCCACTCTGAATTATTAGTCCAGCTCAACATTTTCTACAAATCTTATTCTGTCAGATGTTTCAGTATACCTGCTTTGTCGCCTTCCCTAATCCTTGTGCCCTAATACTTGGCCGTTTAGGAATAGGATTGGACTTCATCTGAGAGACAAACCAAAACAAAGAGATGTTTACTCAGGGTGGGAGTGAAAGATCAAACCATTGTTTAAAGTTGTTCTGGCATTTACCTTTTCCTGATAGCCAGAGTCGTCTAGCCTACCTGCAGCTACAATGAGACATGTAAAAGATGGTCAATTTGAGATTAACAGATGACAAAAATTAACTAAGTTTCAAACAGCACTTCTATAGTACACTATAAACTAAAAACAAAGCAGCACGAAGATATCAACGAAAATGATGGAATACTCAGAATCTCAGGCTAGATAACAACATTAGATGCAAACTGGCTGAGGAGCAATACGTAGAATGATACACTGTAAAAGCTTCATTATCATTATTTTCAAAAGCAGATCAAAAGACTAGAGACAAGATCTTCTGTTCAATTGATAAAAAAAATATGTTCGATTAGAGCTCCCTATAAACCAACAATATAATATAATCATACGCAAAACACTGATCAACAGAACCTTATATATCCAATATGAAGAAATCTTACTTCGAATAGGTGCTGCTTCTGTTGTTCCCGCTTCCATACTCTTTTCAGGTGTTGCGGCTCTTACATCTTCGAAGGACAAGGATCCCAGACAGGTCTCCACAGTGCAGTCACTTAGCAAAGTAGATATGGATTCTGTTGATCTGTGCAAATCTTCTTGAATGGCTGGTAAAATTTTCTTATCACCCACATGATTGCTGTCGATCATGCTGGACAATTCGTCTGGTTCCAAAACACCTAATTTCGACAACGTATCTCAGCAAACATAAACAATACACACGACTGAATAAAAAGAAATCCACAATAAAACAGCAAATACTTGCCTGCATTTGTGAAAAAGGCTTTGTCCCAGGCAAGACTCTTGCGCAATTTGGTCTTCATCATCTTCTGAGATTCCTTCTCTTCTAGAGTAGAGACCAAAATCTCTTCATCACAATTTTGTGTATCCCCAAATAAACAGAAACCTCTGTCCTCTTTAGAAGTGTCTGAATGCATCAGAAAAGATTGAAAAAAAGATGTAACTAATCATTACCATAGAGTTCAGACGCAAAGCCAGAATCATAAACAGGAACTCTCTCGTATGAAGAAATGGATAAAACTCAGCGGAAACCTAAGAAAAATCTATAAACCCTACAATGAACCATCACAAACAAGACAAAAATCCAAGCGTCCCAGAGAATTCTTCAGCTAACAACTTAAATTAATACAATAAACACATTTTCTGAATGATCACCTCTGCTAAACAATTCAACAAGCCTCTACAATCAAAGATATGTGAATTAACGAATCCCAAAATCAAAATCAAAAACGAGAAATCTAAAAATCTAATGTATAGATATCGAATTCATTACCTGAAAATTCAAAGCTGGTGGGATCGGGAAACGACGAGAAGAGGAGGCTATCATCCTCGGTGGAGATATCAATGAGACTAAGCCCATCGATACCATCGAGCTCGCCTATCCAGTTCTCGTTGTCTCCCATAGAGACACAGATTTATGACAATTCGAATTACCTTTACGGATCAGAGCAAAGAAGAAGAAATATGAAGAATTTGAAACGGAGCAAATCGGCGGTTTCTTGTTATTAATTAATTAATTAATAATATTATTAAAATTAAAAAAATAATTCTCAAATTAGAAGAAAAAAACGATAGTGGCATTGCTTTGTCACCAACTCTTTAGGGTTTTCTTTCTCTCACGTGTTTCGTCTTACCCAAAGTGGGTCCAATATGAATCTCATCCGTTGATTTGTGAAACTGCCAACCGTTGGATTCACAAAACAAAAATAGGAAATTACGGGCTCTACTACTTTAGGTAGAGTTTAACGGATTCTGGACGTTTCCATATTATAAGATGATTAACATTTTTTTGTAGAAATCTTTGTTAACAACGATTTTGAAAACGTTACAGCAGAATTTGATCAAACCGTTTTCTTTCTTTCTTGAAAATGTCATTCACAAACTGCAAGTTCCATTAATTTTTTTGGCTTTGTTTTATTATGTGGTACATAATAAACAGCAATGGCTTGAGATAAAACCAAATAATAATGACTTTCTTGTCTTCTTCAGAACAAATCCAACGTAATGTAAAAACAAAAAACAATGTGATGATTATTGTCACAATTCTGCAGCATAGTAAAACTCTTGCTTACAATACAATAATATACAGAGACATTTCTGTGTGGAAGATACCACAGTTCAATAATCCTCAAACTAGTCTGTGCCCGGCATTTGAACCATCATAGGCTGACCCTACATTATACAAGTCATATATAAAATCACTTCAGATATTTTTTCAGATACATATAGATTAATACAAGTGATGCTTTACAAGGTTTCAGTTCTGTATATGCCTAATCATTTCTCAGTTAAACAGCACTCTTAAGGGGTCAATGACTGGATACACAAGGATATACCATCAATTAAATACTTGAAAAGTCACTGAGATCATGATCTATAAAGTTTGGGATTCTATTTAAGCTATGGATACGGAAAGAATGAGACAAAGGGATTTCTGTGCAAGAAATGAAGCGGTAAACTTAGTGAGTGAAGGTTGTGTGTTGCTATGAGTGTGAAAGAAAAGAGAGGAAAGGTTTACTTGAGAGTTCCCATAAGGATCTTGTGAGAAAGAGCCTTGGTGAGCGAGCTGCGAGAACTGCCAGATGGTAAACAAACCCAGTGATGTCAGAGCAACTCACATCTTAGCTTAAGGCGAAAGAGAGAAAAAGCTATGACGAAAATAATGACAAAGGCATATACGATTTGAAACATCTACCTGGCCATTTTGGCTTGGTTGAGCATTGTTCTTTGCATTTGCATCCCCACCTTTTGCTGATCCCTTCGAGTCACCCTATCAATAGTTTAAAACAAAAAGCGAACCATTTGATACAATTGTACAGGATATGATAGATGATGCTCGACAAATATCATTGTAAGTATTAGGAATGAGCAAGAAACAGAAGAGAAGAACCACTAACCTCCATCTGCGATATTCCAGTTCATGTAGTCAAAAAAGAGTAGGGAAAACAGAGTAAGTGAATGATATACCAAACTAATGAACATCGTAATCAAATTTAAAACTTTTGTTTGGAAGCGGAAGATGGTGAAACCAGAACATACCTCTCTATATCTCGTCAGGTAATGCTTCAAGGGTTCGATGTAGTCTTCAAATCCTAAAGTGGCCATTGCCCAAAGCAAATCATCTCCATTAATGGTCTTCCTTTTCTCTCTTTGGCATTTATCACTCGCTCTGCTCATCAAAGTCGTAAAAACAAAAAACCATTACATCACTACAAAAGGATCTTTGTAAAATAACAGAAACATGACCTGAACGACCCAATCTTTAACATAGAAGCCAAACAAAGAAGTACAATAAGACTAAAATGAACTGATTATGCAATCAACCAACCAAATCAGACGTCAAGAAAACCCCCTCTAAGAAACCTAAAACTACACAAATGGACTTATAATAATCATAAAGTCTAAGGCTTGACAACAGTGGCACGCATCAAATGTTCCCATAGAGCTTCTAAACAGTCCAGAATATTCAAAAATGTTGACAAGAGCAAACATGACAAAGAATCGAAAAAAGAAACCACGCAAAATGTTAAAAAGTTAAAAAGCCATACTCGCTGGTGATGAAGCTGATGAATTCGGAGACACATTCTTGCACAATCTCCTTAGCGTCTTTAGCTATCTTACCATTAGCAGGAAGACCTTTTTTCATAATACGGCTTATGTTAGCAATCGGAAGGAACCTATCTTGCTCACGAACGTGCGATGACCTTGGGCTTTGATCTCCGCCACTCTCATGGCTTCCACAGCCACCTCCGGGACTCTTGGCCTGCGATTCCGCCATCTCAGAAACCCTAAACTCCCACAATCAACACAAAGACAAAAACAAAACTATCAACAAGAAAAACCCAGAAAAATCAAAAGGATAACACAACCGAATCAGATATAAACAACAGGGAAAACAGAAATCGAAAATGAAAGCACAAATTGGAGAAGTGGAAGAGAAGATTGATTACCGGAAGAATTCGAAAAAAGGGCGGGAGTGAAAGCGAGAGGGTTTGATTGGAGGAGGGTAGAGGAGGAGGGAGAGCAATCGAGAGAAGGGAAGAGATTGATCGGACGCTTGAGAAAATAAGAGAGACGAGAACGTCTGCGATTGAGAGATTAGGTTTTCACTTTTATGAGCTTTTTATCAGCACCGTTCGTTTTTTTCTTTTTAATTTCACCTCTATCTCTTTATTTATTATTCTCTCTGGTTCATATTCTACCAAATCCAGTTATGCCACGTGTCTTTCTTATCCTTACCATTAATAAAGACAGAGGAACATTATTTATTTAATCCCTATTTTTATTCCATTTTATAGGAAAAGATAATTAAAATTATAAACCTTATTTTCAATTGGTTGTTTACATTTTTTTTTTTATCAACTTTAGCCGTATTGGAAACAAATCAAATGAGTCTAAAGAATATGTACATTGTTCATAAATGTCATAATCATAGATAACTCTCTAACAGGTTAGATGACCGGTTTTGTGATTCAATAGGTGTATAATCAAAATCGTAAAGCAAAATATGAAGGAACTCCATAATCGTCCAGATATGATAGAAAAATTAGCCAGACATGAGATTCTTCGATCATCTTGAACAACTAATAGCAATCTACTAGAAATTCGATCTCTACGTTAGTTGTTTACATTTTAGAAATCATTTAACATTATATTATACAGAAAAAGTTCAAAAAACATCATAAAAATGAAAAATTTAAAAGAAAATCTAATCGCAAATAAATTACCGAGTTAATCTGAAAACAAAACCCAACTCGAAGCACTCACTTGTTGTAAGTTCGAGTCCAAAAAAAAAAAATCGTAGTTTAAACTTAAAATATAACAAAAATATTTAAAGACAAAAAAAGGACCAAACAACGTGAGTGGTCAAAAACAAGAGCAAGTGATGCAACTGTACAAAGCACTGAATCTACTACCGAGCTGTTGGCTGCAATACAGATTCATCAATGGAGACATAACTATGTGAACCAGCCAAGTCAAGCGTTCCCGCGTTTAGCGACGAATGTGCCGAACTCCGGGAAAATTCATCTGATATTCCGCCTCTAGCAGCCAACGCCTCCTTCTCAATTCTAATAGCGTCTTGAATGTCCTTTTGCACTTCAGACATAGATGGTCTCATGTTACCGTGCGGTTTCACACACAGTAATGCTTTCTCGGCGATCTTCCACATTGATTGCAGACTGTAATCATCTTCTGCTAGTGCTGGATCAATGATCCCTCGTATGTCTCCGTTGTCTATATGCATCTTTGCCTACAAAAACCAATACCACGAGATAGTTTATAAATCAAACTAGTCCGAGTGGTATTCCATTTCCATGTTTCATAGACCAAATTATCGGAACCGAACACAGGAGCTTGGACCAAATGAACTAACCCATTGGACAATGTTCCGGCAGTTGACACCAAAGTTTTCATTCGATATGGCTTCTTGGCCAGACATAAGCTCAAGAAGAATGACTCCAAAGCTATATACGTCACTCTTCTCTGTTAACTGCTGCGATATATAGTACCTTCAATATCGAATAAAGAAGCTATGTGAGTATTTTTAGTTAAGACATGTGAAGTTCTTGGCATTTTTAGTTTTGATTAAGAAAGTTCTTGGCATTAGTCTTACTCGGGATCAAGATATCCGACTGTGCCACGGACAATGCTGGAGACATGTGAGGTCCCATCAACTGCGAATTTAGACAATCCGAAATCTGAAACCTTTGCCTTCATGTGTTTATCGAGTAGGATGTTACTCGTCTTGAGATCCCTGTGTATGATTGCTGGAACACATCCCGTGTGAAGATACTCAATTCCTACCAAAATAATCAAACCAACAAAAGCATATCTCAAAGACTGGCCTCAGATCAGAAATAGCTCTTTCTATTTTGTTTGTTTTATAAGGTTCACAAACCTCGGGCTGCATCTTCAGCTATCTCAAGCCGTTTAATCCAACTAATTCTCCGCTCTCGCGGTACCAAGCCTGACAAAAAAAAATACACTTGTTAACATAAAGTGAAACAGAAACAGAAACTACAATACACTGTCTTATATAAGTTACCATAAAGATGCTCTTTCAAAGTCCCGTTGTGCATGAACTCATATACCAGCATGTTTTTCCCCTCTTCTTGGCAATACCCAAGAAACTGCACGAGGTTCCGATGATGTATCCTTGACAGTAATGTAACCTGAACAAAACATTGTCACTCACGTTACCTCCTAAGCATAACCGAGC
This sequence comes from Lepidium africanum, assembly GCA_900406405.1. Classification (NCBI taxonomy): domain Eukaryota; kingdom Viridiplantae; phylum Streptophyta; class Magnoliopsida; order Brassicales; family Brassicaceae; genus Lepidium; species Lepidium africanum. The sequence continues at coordinate 36,959 of OVAX01000422.1, read as the reverse complement.
TCAATACTTGAGTTATATTAAGGCATACTTACCTCATTAGCGAACTCTCTCTTTCCCTGGTATGAATTATTTGCAAGAACTTTTACCGCAATCTCTTTCCCCTCTCTTGTTTTCCCATAGTATACGATTCCAAAACCTCCCGACCCAATTCTCTTCTCGAACTTTTTTGTGGCTTCCTCTATCTCATAAAGTGTGAAGCAATGTGCAGCGTCTCCATGAGCTTCACTCAAGGTAGATGACACTCTTTGAACAGGTAAGGGACGATTCGTTAACTCCGCTGAATATAACCAAAAATGGGTAAGTATATTCATCCATATACAAGAATCAGGATACGCAATCAAACCAATAACAAATACCTGAAGTTTTCCTCATCTGCTTACTCTTCTTTCCTTTGCACATGAAGATGCAAGAAATAATGGTTGCAATCAGCAAAACAGCAGCACCAACTGATGCACCGATGATGACACCGAGCTTCTTTCCTTTATCTTTACTTGTTTCAAGATTAAGGTTTCCCGAGAAGCTGAAAATCACAAAAACAGAAGAAACCATGAGTATTCTGGAGCAATTTCAAGACGATCTAGCTAGGAACTATCATGCAAAAGCAGCTGAACTCCATACTTTAACGGAATGAAATACTTACTTTGAGATCATATCTTTGTTCAGACCTGATGGTATTGTTCCTGATAACAAATTATTCTGCACGTACCTGCAATCATAAAGCAGTTAGGAGCATACAATGTAGATTATAAAATCATATTTCAGCATACGAGTTAATATATAAAGAAATAAATCCTTTTTAAGTAGCTTACAGTTCCTTCAGGTTTGAGAGTTTCGCCAATGAGGAAGGGATCTTTCCACTTAGTCGATTGTTCTCGAGGTGTCTGTCACAGAAAACACTTACTCCATCATTTGTATGAATAGCAACAGGAAGAAAAACTTAACCTGAAAGTTCTTTTACATTATCTCCAAGTTTGGGCACCGAGAGAAGTCTGGTATTGGACCTGTAAAAGAATTCCCGTCGAGCCATCTGCCACCAAGAAACGTTGTAACATCAATCACAGGAATATCTCTGTATATTTTCAGATTTAAAGATCTAAGAAAAATGTAACTTACAACTCAACCAAACCACTCAATTTCACCAGGTCAGAAGGTATATTGCCTGTTAAGTTCATATTCGACAGCTTGCTGCATTTAAAACAAGCAAAGGGAATAATTAATTACAACATTGCTAAGATGTGAAGCGTATAAGCACATACACAAACAGCAGATAGCAAGTAATATAATTGTGCATGCGTCAAATAAAGCAACTAGGAAGGACTTCCTTACACAACAATAATCCTTGGTTGTGGATCTGAATTGCATTCCACCCACGACCATGGTGAGGGTGAACAGGGGTCACCACCTTCTTGAGCCCAATCAGTGGCAGAATATAGAGATGCCACGTTAGCCATAACAGTTGCTGCAACACAAGCAAACATTTTAGAGTCAAATGTGAAGCCACAACACTAAGAGGAGGGGCTAGTTGTTCTCACCGTCTACTGAACCATCACTTTTCCGCAGATATTTGCTGATCTCCATGGCATTCAGAATGGGTCCCCTAGAAGAATCAGCCGTTTTGGCAAATCGGAAGTTCAGCACAAATGGAAGGGTAATGTTAGGATAGCCAGGCTCGTAAATACGATATGGTCTCTGAGCATTTTCCTTGATGTTAACAATAGCTTTGCTATATTCAGGCTGATCAGGTAGAATTAATCTGAACTTTCTTGACTCATCCTCAGCCAAATCCTCGATTTCAGCAAAGTATGTGAATGCCCAACCAAAACCAGGAAAACCATCCAGGTTCATCCGGTAAGTTAAGGAACCGTTTGTCCCTACCACAGCCGTCTGCATGACCTTCTGAGGCGGTCTGTCATTGCCACCATTTTCAATAGGTAATGTAGTCGAAACCCGCACAGTCCCAGCAGCAACATCGACAAGAAAATTAGCCTTTTTTTGCAAATCAGATTCCCATATTCTGTCATATGGATCATCCGGGAACCTGCAATACAGACACATTTTCTTACTCATCCTGAAAAACCATAATGCAGGCACAACAAACAGATTACGAACTATATACAGACCTCACAGGTTCCTCACTTTCAGCGCCGAAATTTATCCTTGCAGACACACTCAAGTAAAATCTGTCCTCAACTTCAGTGTAATACATCGAACCATTCAACTGCCTAAGCTCAAGGGTAGATATAAACGGCTTCCCCGTAGTGGCATTGGACAAACAGACACTGACACTAGGACTAGAAGCCAGAAACACCAGCTCTGCCTTTTCAATTGTCGTGGCCTCAGAGATAACAATAGTCGTCCAATGAGTTGCCCCAAGGGAGATATCGAATTTGGGATACACATTGTTGTTGTCAAAATTACCATACAGGAAAGTAGCTCTTAGAAGATATCGATTCCTACTCGTGACATTGAGGTTGTAGCAGTATTTTCGTGCATCAGCAGGAAAATACCGCAAAGTCGTGTACTCAGCTTTCGTCACATTTGGGATGGATATCTTAGCTGCTTCTCCATATATAAGATGATTGTCAGGTAACCAATTAAGTCCACGTTCATCAGTGAATGGCTCTTCACCTCCACAGTCCAAGCTCACAAACCCTGTCCTCATCAAAATTAAAATCAAAATCATTCCATATACCACAAAGATTTCATCTTTTTGCTTATTGTGATCCAACTAAACACACATACCTGAGCATTAAAATACACACAAAACAAACAATTTAACAAAAGGCAAAATTTTGAAAACCCTTGTTACAACATCACATAAGCAACACAGTCAATAAAAATAGTTTCAACAAAACATCTAGACACACAAAAAAAAAAAGAAGACAATTTACCTGAAACCTGGGCTAATGAAGAAGTGAAGAGAGAAATAGGAACCAGTAGACACAACAAAAGCAGAGAGATTCTCACCATCTCCTGCTCAGACAGAACACTTCCCAACAGTTTAACACATAAGTGGCGTTACAAGAAAAAGAAGCAAAAGCTAAATGTGATCTCACAAAAAGTAAAAATAAACGAAAATTCCCAGAAACAGAGAACCAAACAAACGTAATAATGGAGAACCTAAAATTAATTGTGTTTTTACTATTAAGAGAGAGATCTAAATCACGAAAAAACGATTCAGGAAGAAATAAATTAACCAAAAATCAAAAGGATTTGAAGGTGCGTAAAAAAGAAAATGAGTGTGTTTCTTCCTCGTTAAGAGTTTGCTTTTTTATGTGAGCTTCAGAGGCAGTGGAGGTAAGTGCGTAAAGGTAGACTTGTGGGCTCCATACTTAAGTCTGGACTCTACTGTCTTTGAGTTTTACATCTAACGCTTCTTATTGCTTTTCATTTAATTTAATGGTCCAGATTGTTGTAATTGTTGTGTGGTCCACTTTTTGCGTGTTGTATGTGATTATCACCCTGGAGTATCCAGCGAAATGATTCCGGTTAAATCTTTATATTTTCCGGATTAAATTTAAATGACATTCTCTTTATCCAAGAGCATTTGTTTCTGTCATTCATCATTTTTTTTCAGTTACATTCACATGTTTAGTTCCACAAAATTAATAGATATTTATACAGATTAAACTTTTATGAGAAATATAAAGTTGCTCGTATTAATTGTGTATCTTAGTGATAAACTATTAAATTCAAGTGCAAATTTTCATTCAAATAATATTGATAAGTTTCTGAATTATCCATTCCTAAAATACTACTCAAAACTTAAATCTTATCATATCTAAGTTGTTCTCAATATTCATTTTCAAATTATATTCCAGATTCAGTTATATTTTATTCAAATATACTTGATTTTATTTTTTTCATTAGATATTAATTGAAAATTGAAAACAATAACGCGTATACCTTAAAAACAAACATAAGAACCCAAGAAAAATGGACTCCGACATTAATTGTAATAGACCCATGTGACAGAGATCCCAAAATTGGCCTATAATGTTACATTTATGATATATAAAGACTTGCAAATCTTTTATTTCTAAGCATTATTGTAGTATAGTACCTCAAAAACAAAAAAAGCTAACATCTTTCTTATTATACTCACAGTGGAAATTTGGTAAATTCAAAATTGCTGATAAACGTTGGAAAAGGAAAATGGAAAATTAATAAAGTGGTGAAAGAATCTTTGTAAAATGCTTTAAGTAAGACTTGTTTCGAATTTGCAGGGATTTAAATCATATGACCAATCCTGAAACCTGGTATGGTTTATTTTCTGGAAACATAAATAAAGTTAATGTTTATAAATAAAGTAAAAATAGAAAATAAAACTTAGTTTTGAACATTCCAGTTCTCGGTTGGGTTTAGGTAGCTACAAATGGTATATTTTTTTTTTTTTATCAATATTGGATCACAATTTACTGGTCCATTAGCCTAGTTCCTATAATGTAAACGGTAAGACTCGATCCAGAATATGCAAGTACGCTTGTAATTAGTAGATTTATCGTCTACCATTCTACTATATACCATTTGTCAATTGGTATACTTTTGAAAACAAAAAAATTTAGATAAATACTTATATATTTGTAGATAATAATTGATTTAAAATAACAATTAATATTTTTATTTTTATTTTTTATCAATTAACCTGTGATTTTTAAATCTCATTTCTACTAATACAAATGAGAGATTTGATCTTTGTAAAATGACTATATCATTAAGTCACAGCAATAACAATAAGTATTTGAGTTATAAAGAAACAAACAAGTAATTAAAAATATTGATCAAACTAAAAAAAATCCATGGAAAAACATAAACTAAAAAACAAACGTAGAAGGAAATTTACATTGACAATAAAATAAAATTATATATAATACTCATGGAAAGAAAGTAAACGGTCAAAGAGAGGACAATAAATATCGGGTGCAGTGAAATTAGACAAAGTTTGAGATCCGAGTGTTTAATGGTTTTTTTGGGTCTTCCTAAAGCATCGTCACATCGGCTAATGAGCTTCTTCTAAATCAGTCTAACTGGATTTATGTTTCTTTTGCCTTTTCCAATAACGTCTTTTTTGTCTGATTAGTTTCTAATCCTAATTATTCTCATTTTCTTTTCCAGAAAACTGTATTTGTATTGATTTGCATACTTTGTTACCAGACAAAAAAACAGCATGACAAGATCATTTTACTCTGTAAACATTCCGACCAACTAAACCATATTAACTTTAAATCTAATAACTTTATAACAACAAAAGAGTTGTAGTAGTTCTCTGTTTTCATTCTCATCAAATAATTTTGAATAAAACTATTTATAATTACTGTTAAAAAAGTTGATATTAGACAAATCCAACATATACAATTTGATTAAATAAATAATATATATTAGAATGATCTGTATGGGCAAATGACTAATTCCTTTATCGCCTCCTCATTGTATCAGCTTTAGCAAATTTTAACTTTTTCTACTCAGAAAGATAACATTATCATTACTATTATTGCTATCTTTTTCTTTTGTCACAACTTTTTTGTTTGCTGAATCTAATCTAATGTGCTGCATCTCAAAAGATTGATCCAAGTGGTAATGTAGTGATTCTTCACTGGCCATTTCCAGATCGTTCGCTAATATCTGTCAATATGAACACTCTAATTTACAGTAATTAAATGCTTTTTGTCTTTTAAAATAGAAAATAAATCTTACAATCACCATTTATCATGTTTGGAGAGAAAGGAACTCAAAGATTCATAACAATCCTTTGGTCTCTTTTGCAGCACTAACCCGCTTGATTGACAAAGCAAATCTGAAACATGATTTCTTCTCTTCAACCATATACAATTCATGGGTTGCTTCAGCGGTGGTTTGAAATTCGATTATCTTAATTCTTTATTTGAGCAAATATTGTTTAAACTCTGTCTCACTATTTCCTCTTGTACATAATTCTTTGTACTTGCCTCTTTTTGTTGAATAATAATTTTCACATTTCATTAAAAAAAAATGAATTGATTACTAAATTGTAACTATATCAGAGTTATCAAGTATATAAAATTGACAATCCAATAAGATATCATAATTAAGCCCATAAGTTATCAAATTTGTATGTGGTTATCCACAAGCCAACAGAAAAGAAATGGCCCGTATGAAACTTAAACAAGCCCTAACTGAAGCGAGCCCAATAGAGTATAACAATCAATACTAGGCTTAAAACTGTGCAAAACTTGGCATGAAATATATTACTTAGTAAAATTTTGATTAAGCATATTTTTCATTTCAGTTTTAATAAGTTCAATTCCTACGTAATGTCTAATATGAGTTACTTAAACTATTTCATAAGTTAAATTAATTAATTTGTATGTTAATGTAAATCAAATTATATGTAATACACCAATATCGATCGATAACAGTCATACATATGGTCCAATGTTTCATTTACCACGACGATCCACATTAGTAATTAACAAATAAAATTGCATAAGACGTCAATTAGAATATTGTTAGAGGTCTGATCTGTACTAAATTACTAATCCTAAACACTTTGAAGATTTTCTCAATATTGAGTTGATTGGGCATGGAAGTTTTTGGATGATAGTAATGATTTCGAGACATCTAAAAATAAATAAATAACATTAATTAAACCTGTCGAAGAAAACAAAAGCAGTAAATAACCAACGATGAAAATGGAAATATCAGGAATGATTGAATCCATTTTCTTTCTGAAATGAGTTACGTTAAAAATTGATGTAAGTAGAAAGAGTGATTAGGTTTGAATGTGTGAAGTTGAGTCTGATTTGGACAGCAAGGAAGAAAAGGGGTTTGGTGAAGATGTAAAAAAGTAGGACCCAAAGAGCTCTCAAGAGGGTTTGGTGAGACGAGTGGTCTCTGATGGATCCTCGCGACTTTGGTTGTTGCCCTTTTTTCTCCATTTCTCAATTTGTTTTGTTTGGTGGCCTAATTTTTTTTTTTTTAATTAGTGATTATGTACGTTATGTCATCCTAAAATATAACATTAATATTCCACCAAAATTATTTATTTAACTACTTTATTTTTTCCATATATGTGTCCTTTAATAAAATTGTCTATAATCTCTCATGATTTCTTTTTTTTAACTTTTTCCCTACTTCCATAAACCAATCCTTAGATATCAATCAAACCCTCTTTTTAATAGAGAAACTTTTCTTTGATTGCTAACTATAAGATCAATAAGATTTGATGTATATGATTAGCTAGAACTAAATTTTGGTAGAGAATTATACTCTTATGTGATATCCTTTTCATGGCTAAAAGAACTAGAATATAGGTATGTTACATATATACAAGAGAATGAATGGTTCATGTAATTTATTTTGATTCACGTACGTGGTTGGTGTCTCGATGAATCCTTATATTTCTGAATTTTGTTTGTTTATAAAACAATATTTGAATTATATATAGAGGCCTGTGCATGTTCTACAATAAATTTTTTGCACATGCATAAATATTCAAAAAAGAATTTCCTTTTTCTTTCTAAATATTCAAATAATATTCGACATGTATATTCATTGAAGTATTCCAACTTAATTCAAGCATAACATAACAAAATATGAAAAATTCCTATGATAAAGTGACCAAAAAGACATGGAACATGTGGTTAAATACTTGAGACGAGTTTTCAACTTTAAAGAGTTTGCATGTTTGATTTTTTGTTATGCGAAATTAAGTTAAATTTTCAGACTATTTAAATATCTAAAAGTAATAATATATCCGTATGATGCACCATTCCTACAAAAATAGTTACGATCTCTCCCATAAATTTTGAGAACTCTTGAGTTACCAAAAAAAAAATGTGACAAAAAAAAACCTATGATAAAATCACTTTTGGATTTTAAAAGGTTAGATCCTAAAGACTGTAAGGTCCAAAAACATAAAGCAATATAGCAATATGTAAGTGATTTAAATTTTCATGATTGAGAAAAGCTTCAATGGGCATGGACCACTATACGACTGTAAGCACTCGCACCATTGTGATAAAATTTCTCGACATTAACTGGTCATGAAGACAGCTCTTATTATCCGATCCCACACTCTTAATTCTGGCTTAAAAGTAAAGAGAGTTACCACGATTTTCATGCTTTTTATTTCTTTGTGAGCTATATCATAATTAAATAGGGTTATACCATTTTCATACAAATAAGAATCATATTTGAATGTCTATACATATATATATATATATGTGTGTGTGTTTTTTGGTATCGATATATATATATATATATATATATTTGTTAAAGGAATGTCTGTACTCATGTATTGGATTCAAATAATCTAATTAAGTGACTTTGAGAATGTCTTATCTTTCCATTTACGGAGCTCAACAGCTTCTGTTGATCAATTCTGTCTTCTATATGTATATTCTCACAATTTTCCAATTATTTTATAAGTGGTTTTCACTTCTTTTTTTTTTTTTTTTTGTAAATGTTTTGAACAAAGATATGGATCATATTTACCCGTTAAATCAAATTCTTACAAATTTCAACCTGCCCACCATAACAAGATGCAATGCACATAGATATTTGAAACCGACGTTGTTTCTGTAAAAGTTATATATATATATATATGTTTGAGAGAGTTAAATGTAGCTAAATCCACATTAGAATATCAGGGGGAGGGAAAGAATAGAAAGAATAAACCGATAGATAGATTGACCAAACCCAAAATAGAATATCTGACATAAGTTTCCTTTCACATTGACCATAAATCCACCTCCATTACAAATACATATATAAATATTTATTTGGTACATTTTTATATGTTTTATATTGCCAACTTTTGTTTCCTTTCGCTTACTAAGCCCTATATGTACTCTTGCCTTCATCTTATATGTCAAAACATGTGAAAATAATGAGATAAATACATATAACCAAAATTTCAAACTGTCAATATATATATATATATATATATATGTCAAATTGAATTAAACTCTGTGGTCTGTCTTCAAGTCATTACTCGTTATTAATGGTCAAATTAAAGCAATGATAAAACTATATATGTTGGAGGCTTTGGGATGGAACAATGGAAGGAACGATGCATGCACACATACATGCAAAGGTGTCAACGAAGGCGCTTTCTCTTACCAACCCACCAATCTCATTTCTACCATTTTTTTGTTTATTAATAATTGGGATTTTACACTTTTTAGTCGTATTAGAATTCAGCTTTGGATTGTTATAACGTGTATTAATCAAAGAATGGAGTTGTTGAAGATTTTATATTTAATTACCCAATTGATGGATCCATTCTTTTCCGTATCCATGCTTTGTTTGACAAGAAATGTCATAATATTAAAATATAAAACATTCTAATGATGATATGATAACACTAACTCTAAGCTTTTGCAAACTGATTTTATTAAAATTTTAAAATATTATAATATAATTTATGGTTATGTATCTTTAATTTTCATGAGCTTAGTTAGGATAAGACATGAAAAATGGAGGTTGTATAATTGCAAAAATGCCATTCATTGCTTTTGTCATGCGAACGGCGTGTTGCGTCACTCAGCTCCTAATGGCGTGAATGTTATAGTTTCTATTCTCTCCACGTCATACTTATCTTCCACATATTTCATAAACACAATTAAATAATCAATTAATTAAAAACGTAAATTTATATCTATAACTATAAATAAGTCTTTAAATATCATATAAAACTAGTATTTTTTTTATGTTTAGGTATTTTGACTTTTAACAGTTTTCAGCTAATGATTGGTACAAATATGCATTTAATTATCATTATTTTTGAGTTATCCCATTATTAAAATGAAAACAAAACTCTTTAAAACCAGTACTAAAAAAAAAAAAAAATGCAAATTAAAGAGTGTAATGGTGGGGACGTTAATTGACTCACTCACGTTCATACATTACACACCTACTCCCATCACAATTAATCCCTTTACTCCAAAAAAATCAAAAAATTCTTCACAGAAAAAAAAAAAAAAAAA
>OVAX01000422.1:887-19706 GCA_900406405.1 Lepidium africanum | reverse complement strand
TTGCTTTTTTTTTTTTTTTTTTTTTTTTTTTAAGGCTATTGAGAGGTCAGACTAATCCTTTGAGGAGGTGTAGCCCATTAAAAAACTCTTTCTCCGGATATGCAAATGAGCTGTAAGTAAGTACCCAAATTTGTGTGGGTATCCAAGACGATGTGTTTTTGTTTCGCATAACAGGTTAACTAAAAACGTGTTGGTACCCCAATCTTGTCTCCTTGCCACTTGACCACAAGACCCTAATAGTAGCTTAGCGTTTTACATGTGATTGTTTTTTTCATTTCTTTCTTACTTTTACTTTCTTACCGATCAAAAAGCGTATGGATAGTGCCGTACAAGTAGACGGGGAAGAATGTGGTTCATAAGATTGAAGATAGAGATGTTGAAAGGCTAATTGTCTCAAGGAAGGGTACATAGATGGAGAAATGTCAATGTTAAAGGGTCCATTATATGAGAAGAAACGAGTATCATTGAATAGGGTTCATCCCCCTAAGGATTCACATATATGTTTCCTTCAACTGAGTAAGAGATCCTCATTCTTACAACATTTCTCTTCTCAAAATGTCTCTCTCAGATCTATCTATCTGTTATGTTTGTGTTGTGTGTGTGTTTTGAAATTGGTTTTTGTCTGTCAATTAACAACGACTGCCATTCTGAACTAAGCTGGCTTCTTCTGACTTTCGAATTTATTGCGTGCATGTGCAATTCTTATGATGTTATCTATTCACTTTTCTCTTTTTATCAAAAATAGAAAATTTACATTTTTTAATCACTATCTTATCTGGACATAGAACATGTAGTATTAGTAATGACATCTCAGAGTCAGGACATTTGTACTTTTAATGTTTGAATTATTTGATTCCTCAAACTAAACCAAACATCATAGTATTATTCTATTTTATCATGTGTGAAATGTGGATTTTTCTCTTTTAAGCCAACATTTGTGGTCTAACTAGTTAATTGTTTAAATGCTGTTTTTTTACCAGAATTTCATGTTAGAAAATAGCGTTGTGTTGCGTGTTTACTGTTTAGTACTCCTTCTCTGGTCCAATGTCTTTGTTGTTTTAACTAAAGAAACTTAATTTTGGTTAAAAATCATTAATTAAGTAGTCCAGGTCAAGTCGCACAGCCAACATTATATAGGAACTTGACTATTGGGCCGACCAATTGTGTCCCATTAGTGACAAAAAAAAAAAAAAGTAATTAGTTAAAAACAGCAAAATCATTAATTAAGACAAATACTCTACTTAAAACAAAACGGTCAAGTTTCCTTCACTCCAATTAAAGTACTACTAGTATAATGACAAATTATCAGAAAAGTTACGTATAATTTGGAGCCAAATTTTTTCATAAACAGTTTAAATCTAAAAATTCAAAGTTTGCAATAGAACCAAAACAAAACGAAAACTTAATTTTTTTTCTCTATATAATCTATTCAATTGAACAATGGTTTATTCAGCAATTCATGGATTCTAATATTGATTTCAATAATGAATATTTGTTCTTCCGTTTTTGTCGATTGTGATACTTTTGGATTTTTGAACTTCCTTGACCAAAATTAGTTATTATCGGATTTAAATTAATTACTGAGAAAATATAACTTACTGAGAAAATCTAAATTACTGAAGTAAATTTTTGCATAGATTTGTGAGAAAAACAAAAAAAATGGAAAAAAAAAGAAGCCTAAAACAGCAGACAAATTGGAACAGAGGGGAGTATTTGAAAATATAGATTGTAGATCCAGATTTGTTAATCCAATTGTTAAAAAAAAACTAAAACAGTTGTCTTTATATTCCACAAAGACTAGTGGTTCTTTTATTTCATATATACGCTCAAGTTTGAACCACTTAATTTGGTTGGAGAGTACATCACTTTAACGCTAATCAGTAATCACTCAAATCTTATACTCGTTTCTCAATCACATAGAGTTTACATTAATTGTTCCACTGCAAAAAATAGATGTTAGTGACCATGAAATTTTAGACAAAGACCCTGTAGTGGATTGAGTTGCTGCTATTTGTCATTTTATTTGCATTGGAAGATGGATGTCAATATATAGGATATTTGCATAAGCTTTTCTGAATTGAAGTCATTCTCGGTTTCATAAACAGAAGAAACTTCAGATGGAACAACTATCGCGATGCAAGTAAAATTGATATCCTAAGGAGAACTTAAGCTTTTAAAACGATTTGGGTTGGGTATCTACTACCTTTACAACTTCTCTAGAGTTTTTCAATGAAGAACTATCAATATCAACTCCGCTTCTTCTTCTTTGTTGAAGTGCTTCTTCTTTCTGTGTAATCATGAGCAAAACTCAAAGATTTGGGGAACCGATATGGATGGAGTGAACTAAGTTCTCTTACACGTTGTAGAATATCCTTCGGTATAGGGCGAGCCACTGACTTTCGTTTTTCTTCAGCCTGAAAATTCAATTCTCAAAACTTGTGTTACAGAGAACTTCTCACAATATGACTGTTTTACTGACAAAAAGAGAAAAAGCAAACCTCTCCATTGTTGTTATGTTTCTCGGAATAACTTGCTTTCAGAAGATTACGCCATTTGTCCTGCATAGGTTTAAGGGGAAGAGCTGAGATAGCAATTAGCAAGCATTACTAAATGAAGGAGTTTGATTTTGAGGTGCATGGTGAAATACTCTGATATCGATGGGTGTGCGGTATGATGCGGACTGAAAGAAGTGGTTCTTTATATCGGTCCATTTTCCAACACCAAAGTGAGCAATACCATCAACTAACTTCACCACTTCATCAACAGTCCACATCCTCTGTTGCTTTCTCCTGTCACTTCTGCTTTTAGATGTGTTTCTTACATAAATGTCATCTTCACTCTCAGATGAAGTTTGTTGATCATCAGATAATGTGTTCTCCTGCAATATCAGATGGCATTTTACATAGACACTGAGTGATAAAACGTAAATTCAATAGTCTTAAAGACTAAAACAAACCGTTGAAGTATGAGTGCATTTCTTCATAAGTCCTCTCCTAGGCCGAAATTCATAAGACACACAAGACATTTTTCCACCAGAAGAATATAATCTGCAACATTTAAAATTATAGCTTCACTAGTAAATTTGATGTCTATGGGAATATTCTAAATTCAAAGTCAGAGTTTAATCATCGACTATTACCGAGTACAAGAGGTTTTATGCTGATTCTTTCTCCGGTTGCCTCGTTTAACCCAAGAGCCTAAAAAAAAGGAGAGTGGTCGCTTGTCATCTTCTGACTCATGGAAACAGAGCATATCTTTAGCTTTTTTGCTGGATGTCTTCTGGGATTCAGCATGCGGAACAGTTTCTGAGACTCCAATGCTTCCACTTATTTCAGGAGAAAAAGATTCCGAACTGAAGTTTATAAGACCATAGGGGTCACCATCTGATTCAGATACTTTCTTCTTGACTTCAGTTTCTGCAACTAAGAATGGATTAACAAATATAACATGCACGAAGATGATAGAACCTCGAAGAAAATGGTTACCAATAGATGAAAGCTTCGGTGATGCGTAGATATCTTCCACTTGATCAACTTCTTCCAGAAATCCATCAAGATTCTGCAAGATAATAAGAAGTTCATTTCACAGGCAACCCAAGAATAAACTATGTAATGAAGAGCATAAAGACACAACAACACATAAATCTATTGCTAAGAGCATAAAGAGAACACATACTTCGAGCTTTAAATCTGATTCCACATCAAGAGTGCAACAAGAGTCTAGTCCACCTTAAAAGAAAAAGTAAAAGATAACTCTAGCGTTAGCCATACTACCATTTACAATGTTACAAAACCACTTCAATCTGACTTACAATAATCTGGGAGAAAGCTAAAATCAAATCCATGAGAAAATTCCTCCATCTTGGAACCTATGCCCATATTCTCCATACCAAGGCCTAGATAACTATCCACTGCCATATTTTCATGTTTAGGTTCCATTACACAATACTTCATGTCACTCATGTTATCCTGAACTGAATGGCAAATACTCTCATCAACCTTAATAAATAAAAAAGAGATATATATCAGAAAAAAATCGATTAAGCCATGAGATAAATTTATCTTAACGTGAAGAAGAACATTGTTCTTACACTCTCACACTTCATTCCACCAAAATATTCGGTTGACCGGTCCATCCCAAAAGTCCCCATTCAAGTCTAGTCCATGTATCTTCACTACAAATCATAAGTAAGTCACAATAATTGAGAAACCGACAATGTTGCCCATAAACCAATCTAACTTCACATGCTAGATTCATCAAAATTGGATTTCATCAGAATTGGATAATATCTATTAGGCATGTTTTCCCAATCCATAGATTCCACCATGGTTACTAAGCAATCCTAGTAAACAAATAAACAACATGAATTTAAAAAACATTACCTTGCCCCTGTAATCTAGAAAAATATATTAATAATATAAATCTAATTGAGAACAAAAGACAGACATTCTATTCAATCACAGTATAATGAAACACAAAAAAAAAAAAAAATTCAGCTACCATTTAATAGTTTATTACAATCACCAATCAAAATGCAATGCAATAGAGAAAAATCAAAAGCATATAAAAGAAAATTACATATAATATAGTGGGCCAGAGATAAGCTATTATACCATTCAGCATATATATATATATATATATATATATGTATATTATATTTTCTTCTGAAAAATAAAGAAGAAAATATCGCTGCTTAGCTAGTGACCAAAAAATAAATAATCGCTGCTTAGCTTATCCTCCTTAAACTAACACCTGAAATTAGAAGAAATGAACAATCGGAGAAAACAGAAGAAAAAACTGGGAGAAAATTCAACGAGATCATACGTACATTGTGATTGTATTTCAAACATTAAGCTAAACTCAAAAACAGTTTCACAGTAGAGATATGGATAAGAAATCGTTAAAGAGAAGAGATAAAACAAAAGAGTAGTAAATTCGAAGCTTAGAAATAAACTACCAAAAGAGAGACGACGAGAGAAGAAGAGAAACACTCAGGAAGATGATGAATGGCGACTGTTGGACTAGAGATGATTTTTATTTATTTTTCCTTTTTTATTCTTGCGGATTCGAAAAGGTTATTTATTTAATTTAAAATCCAAAAATGACGTAAGTAACCGTGTAATATAACGTGCGTTTCAAGTCCGCAACGATGACAGATGGTGTTCATGAACATCGACTGTTATATTACTTCACTGTGATGGGTTTAGTCGGATAAACGGAAAAGTTGCTGAACTTTTGACGCCGTTAATGACTGACTCATTTTGAAGTAGACGTCTATTATATTAAAACATGGGCTTTAAGGCCCACAAAATTAAACAATTTGCCGTTTTGAGGAACTGCAAACTAAAGTTGAAGGTCTCTTTTCTTGCCGTTTTTGGTTTTACAAAAAACACGCTTTGCCGTTCCATGGTTAGCTCTTTTACGTTTGGCTTTTGTTTCCTTCATCTCCACTGGAAATCAATCCTCGGATTTTAACATCGTAGTAAACTTCTTCCACTCTTCTTAGGTCATATTTCATGCCTGCCACATATCAATACGAATAGAAGATTTTGTGTCACACCATTACTCACTTACTTAAGCTTATATACAGATGGAGAAAGAGCAACTTACTGTCAAATTTCTTGCGGAGAAAGTCGTTCCTGAGATTGAGCATGCGAAAGGCTGCATGAAGATCCGTCAAGAAATTCATCACCTTTCTTGGGCAGTCATAGTCTCCTGCCGTCACGCGATTGACCACGTACCTAGGCTGGTCAAATATTGCATTACCAACAAAGATGAATCCCCAGTTGAAAAAAGAAATAACATTTGCTAAGGAGAAAGATAAAAAGTTTAGATGAAAGTGATCTTACCAAATCGTTTGACATGAAGCAAATTCCTGCAAAGTAATGGAGAGCTATTGGTCAGACTACAGTAGTAATAATAGGATTCACAAAATGCTTTGGGGCTAATTTAATCTTAGATATTTGGCCTCCCAGAGAAAATGAGAAGTACTTCTACAGAAACATACCAGTCAGGTAATCTTCTGTCTCCAATCCAAACTCCAAATTGGGCACTGAAATATAATGAAGTGGTATTAGGCGAGATAAATGACATGATTTTGACCAATATTTGTTCTGCTTATTTTAATTGAGAAAAGTAGTGTAACACTGTGTAAGACTGTAAGATAGCGTAATTTGAGAAGAGAACAGAACCATTTGGGAAAATGTCTATTATATACCACTGTAATGAAAACCAATGTTTCTGTACTAAGTTCAAAGTTTATGAGAGAAATAGCAAGAATCAGGTTCCGTTCCTACTACAAAGATCAGACCATGAAAGTAAAAGTGAGATTCAGGGACATACACCCAAGTTTTTCTTCAGCTTCTGTATGCACAAGTAGAGTTCCAGTTTCTAGCCAGTGCATAAAAGCAAGCTGGGAGACCACAGCCTGTGTTTCACTTCTCCAGTCCCCATGGTACCTATCTTGCAAAACCTTTATCACTAAACCATTGCATAAAATGCATTGCACATAAAACAATATAATACATATGGCTATCCAAAATTTACCTGTAGTACTGTCCAGGACATTTTCGAAGAATTTCAGCAAGCTGACCGTAAAAATTCTTCAAATCATTGATTTTTTCCTTAGATTTCTCGATAACCTCTGATTCATCAACAAAATGAGCAATCTTGTTAGTAACAACCAAACTCTTTCAAGGAAATTCTATAACAGCAAAGGTCCTGAGAAATTCAATATCCATTCATCTCTTAAAATCAAGTACGCAAGTTCGTTATGTTCATTTGCTTTTCTTACAACTTCGTCACCAAGTTCTGATTATAAGGGGAAAATCATCAACTACCTTAGCAAGCCATTTCAAACATTTAATCTTGTTGGCAAAAGCTGTAACTGTAACATATTTTTTTCCAACATTTTTGAAGGCAAAGAGTAATCACTACCAGGAATAGGTCGCGACTGATGAACGAGAAGCAGAGCAGCTTGAATTAGCCTCGTAACGGACTCAATCTCCATAACCACAGCACGAATCTGCTCTCGCAAAGCTGCAGATTCATCCAATTGAACACGGAAATTCTCGAACTGCTTCTCAAGTGAATGAGACAACACTTGATCATCTCCTCCCGCCATTGGAATGTAGAAAGAAGAAGAGGAAGAAGAAGACGAGCAGAAAGGAAGCGAAAATGAAGAAGACACCGAGTTTCGATGCCGGAGAGAAGTGGAACGACGAGGAGCAACGCAACCAGAATAAAGAGGAAGAAAATGAAGAATCGAAGAAGAAAAGGGGTTAGGGTTTACCAAACGAGACGCTGTAAATTGAACGTTTCGAAACGCCGAATTCATCATCCTTTTTGAAGAAGATTAGTCATGATCAGAGTTTTGAAGAATCTTTAATTGAGTTAGAGGGTTTCGGTTTAGTTACTTAGATTGTACCAAACCGGGGTTGGTTTATGGTATATATCGGGTTAGTTTATGTTTCTTCTTCTTCGTCTTGTTACATTGTAACTAACGACGAAACAGAGCATTTAGCTTTCTTCTTCTAGTTTTACAGAGTGAGTTAGGTGAGAGAACTTGAGGGTGTGAGTTCGAGAGAGAACTTACGGAGAGGGAACTAGAGAGAGAGAAGTGAGCTGAGTGAGAAGAGAAGAGAGATTGTAAACAGGTTGGGATTCTCGTTTTGAGTTTTCCGGTGATAATAGTGGAATCCGGAGTTCGAGATTTGGAACTCCGGCGAGACGTAGGATTCCGATTTGGAATCCGAACTCGTTAAATCGTTGTGTTCTCTTGTCTCATTCTTTATCATTTCTTTATCAAATTCATCTGAGAACTTAGCTCAAGTTCTACACTTTTGTTAGGGCAAGATTATCAATAGAAACCCTATGGGTTTCTTATTTTTATTTTTTATTATTATTTGTTTTTTGTCAAATGAAAAAAAAAAAAAACAAAAACACACCTAACCAATCAGAATCCGCCACGTCACTAGAAACCCAACTTTTGGGTTTCTTATTTAAGAACCCTCTCTCCTTCTCTCCCCTCACTTTTGATTATTTTAATCTAAGAAATTGGTTAGAGACCACCAATAATGGTGGTCTTATGCCGCCGTTTTCTCTCTTCCCTCCTTCACTATCTTATGAACCGAAATATTAAAATATAAACCGAACCGAATTTTACCAAACCGAACCAACCGATTTCTTTACAATCACCATTATCTACAAAAAAAACTACAAAATGGAGGGAAGTTTTCTAATTCTACAAAACTACAAAGATAACTCATTTGTAATGATATATCAAAATTTGAACTTTGTTACAACACATATACAAAATTTACACTATTAATCATGGTTGATTTAGACTATTTCTTCTTGAATGTTACCATGCAGAAATAAGCTATGAATCGGCAAATTAGTCCCATGAGAACAAGAACAATGAGACATAATAACCAATCACTAAGATCATATCCGTTTTGAGACAATGAGCTGCATCTAGTCACCACCCACACTCCAGAGTACCTAAACCAACAAAACATCTTCAGTCTCATGTTTTGTTTTGTGGTTTCTAGAATGGTTATATCTGTAAATGATCTAAGAACTTCCTTACCTTTGAGCATTGGAAAGAACAAAAGCTTCAAGAGTCCATTTGGGGTAGCAGAAGCTTCCAAGGTACTTAAGAACCATGCTTTCTCTATCTTGATTTGCAATGAGAGTCATAACAACAGGTACTAACACAGACAACTGCAAAAACATCAATCACAAAAAGGTGTTAATGGTTAGTAAACGATTGAATCTTGTCTTGTGAAGTTTTTTATGAGTTATGAGATAAGAAAGACAAACCAATTGGGCTGCACTAGGACTATACAATATGGCAAATACGTAAGCCATTCCCGTTACGCAGTAGACCAAGCATACTAGTACAATGTAGTTGTCTTCAAAACTAGATCTTGGGTTGTTGAAGAAGTAGAACATTGACAAGTACACTAAAGGTTTCATAATTGTGTTCAAATGGTCCATTGTGTCTTTAGCCATAAAATGTGCCAAACTGCTGATTCCAGCTGCACTTTCTCTCCAATATTGTAATTTATCTACAGAGAATGATCTCAGAGCTGAGATCTTACACAACAGAGCTACCAAAAAAAAAAAGAAGGTTAGTTACTTATGGTCTTTATGAATATAAGTCAATGTTTGTGTAGTTAAGAAAACTTACAGACGGCAATAATTGTGTATGTGTAGCCAAGAGAACTAATAGTCTCATCATTCACCTTCGCAAGAGTTCCTAAACAAGCTCCTGCAACTAATAATATTAAGAAATCTAATGCTTGTAGTCTTGCTTCTCTAAGTCTTTGTTTTCCAACTCTGAAAACATATCAACAAAAAACTTAATGTAAAATATGACAACTAGCAATCATAAAGTGTAAATCTGACGAAAACCGATTACCTTCCCATAAAATATCTATATTGTCGACCTACACTAGGAGTTACTCGATTAGAATTGTCTTGAGAATCAGAAAAATTGTGTTGTAACTGATCTTTTTGAATCTCCACATTAGTTTTAACATCTTGCCAAAGATCATTAGTAAAAGAATTATGAGTAGAATCATCTTGAGCTGATCCAAATGATGAAGGAAGTCCATCACAAAACTTCAACATATCATGAGGAACTGGATAACCATTATGCAACATCCATCTTACAGGAAGTTGTTCTACTGTTATATCACCATCTGGTTTCACTATGCCTTCAAGAATATCTATATAATGATCAGGAGGATTGACACGATCTGGAACTGTGATTCCAATATTAGCAAAATATTCTTCTATCTTTTTCACAGATCCATGGTACACTGTAAGTCCTCCTTTTGCTAGTATTATCATGTCATCGAACATTTTGTACATCGTATAACTAATCAAAGAAACATATTCATTATTGAGCTTAATCACAATGTTATAACATAGATATTTTAATAGAGATACTTAACGTACCTAGGTTGATGAACGACCATACAAATGTTAACACCTTCAAGTGCTTCACGTCGAAGGGCTTTAAGAAGTAACTGTGAAGATGCACTATCTAAACCTGTGGTGGGTTCATCCAATATTAGTAAAGAAGGTTCCATGACCATTTCAACTCCAACGTTCACTCGTTTCCTCTGTCCACCGGAGATTCCTCTTTTTTCTACTGTACCAACCAATGAGTCTCTTACATGTTGTAGTCCTAAGCTTTCAATCACTCTTTCAATGATTAATACTTTCTCTGCTTTTGGCATATAAGCACTTAGTCTGCATATAAAGAGACATATGTGAAGTGAACCATATGAAACATTTGAACTACATACTTAAGGTTTGATAAGAAATTTAAAATGTTTACCTGCATCTTGCACTAAATCTAAGGTTCTCCTCAACAGTAAGATTTCCATGAACAACATCATCTTGTGGCACAAAACCAGTAATCTTCTTATATGAATTAATAGATTCATTTCTGCCATTAATAAGGATTTGACCAGTTCTTGTACATCCTGTTGCTTTTCCTGCTAAGGCAGAAAGAAATGTAGTTTTTCCAGCTCCCGAAGGACCCATGACTGCAGAAACACGACCTGGCATGATCTTTCCAGTAACTGATCTCAATATATGCTTACGTTTACCCTTCAATGTAAGAGTTAAGTCCTTAAACACAACTTCAATAACTGGTCTACTCCTAATATCATTATCAGTAGCCATTGAAATAACTCCTGAGAATGTCAAATTCTGATTGCTTTGCTCCATAGCTTTCTCTTTCTCAATCTGACCATATGCATACTTAAAGATCTGACTCTGAGTATGTAATTGTTTAACCTTTGGAGCTTGTGACTTTTTTCCATGTTTACTACCAGTCCCTACATTAAACCCTTCATGATTACTCGAATCCTCCATTGATTTCATCATCTTGGTTAAATTACTCGATTTCTTTTCCTTTTTTCCAGATGCTTTAGCTGGTGTATTGTCTTTCCTAGCAGATTTCATGCGAGAAAAAGTTTGAGATAGTTGTGCAGACAATCCCATCTTTTGATTCTTAGCACCATCTTTTGCAGTTTTCCATCTTTCTCGAGCTTGTGTTGTTTCCTTTGCGTGTCTCGCTGCAGCTTCTCTCGACTTTGCTTGTCTCTTTTCTCGAGTGGCAAGAACTTGATCCGAACAGTTATAAATCATGATCATGAGAAGACTTAATGATGCCTACAGTTACAATAAGAAAGATTAAATCTCCAACAAATTCTAAAGCAATAATTGTTCTTATCAACTAACAACTTACAATCAAGATGGCTCCATAGGCATGTATATTTTGATTTGCAGTGTTGGGATTACAAGTTGCAAGCTTGAAACATGCTAAAATGGTCATTAAAGAGAAGAGAATTAGTTATCTACTTCGATTGTAACATGCTAATAAAGATCACAATAAAACAAATCATTTTCTGTAGAAACTTACGTTTTTGTGCAGTAGAACCTTGTCTGCAGTAATGTCTGATTAATACATAAGAAAACAATTAACTCATTAATTAACTCTGTCCATAATATTTCATATATGAAAGAATTAATCAAAAGTGAGAAGAATTATGAGATAGAAAAATCAATACCCACTACTACATGTGACTTTCTGAATCGTGGTTGGACAATATGAACCTGGAGAACAAAACATATCACCACCACTCTCTGCATCAACCCAACTATCTGCAGAACCACATGTATGATTCAGTTTTCCCGGAGGAATCTGATAATTATACCTGCAATTAATGAGAAAAAAAACTCTTTAGTTTACCACTAATATTATTTGTCATTAGAGTATTAGATAAATAGAACTTACGGCTCGCAAAATCCTGTATTTTTATTAAGCTTGGCAAGTGGACAATATGCACCTAATGGACACGCTTCATTTAGATAAAGACAAAAAAAAACAAAAATGAATACGTTAGATTCATGATTAAATACTTATGGTATTGGAATATATATGTATGTCTCTGTGGATGTTCTTACGTATCATACAAGCAAGACCTTGTGGACAAAAGAAACCTTCACAACAAGGTTGACATTTATGATTTCTAGATGGAAGAACTTTTCCATTGTTAAGATCAAATTTTTTATCATCATCTACACTGCAACTCCATCCTGGCTCACATCCAGAAACCCATTTAGCCAAATTGCAGTTGATGTTAGGTTGTACATGAACCGTTGTTGCTTCATCTCTTTTAACAAAACTACTAAAGTAGAACTTTATCTCAGCAGCTGTACATAATCTAAATGTAATGTCACCTGCATAACACAGAATATGAATTATCTCAACATTGAAATACTTGACTCAAATTGTAAAAAAATCCATAAATCATGTTTACCTTCAGTCTTTTTGACACAGTTGCTTAAGAAGTCCAAGTTTTTATCAAAATTAAATGCTTCATTCCAATCTTGTTTCCTGAATGATCACAAATCATAAGAAAACAATACTATTGTAGGATTACATTTGTGGGATTAGGAGAAGATACTTACACATTCTTGATGCAGTATTTTAAATCTCGATCAACATCAGCCTTTAAGACATTTTTAAGATTCTGAAGTTTACTATAGATAAGGTTTGTAACAGGAAGAAGATATTTTGGGTTCCCTGTTTTGCTGTAATCATCTCCATCCAAGCATAGTGCAAATGATATAAAACTCAAGCCAATGACAAAGAACAGCAAGATTTGTTGTGACCAACCAACATTACTTCTGATTCTCATTGTTCTCATCAATCAAAATCTTGATGTAAACTCAGAATTGTCTGAACCAAAAAATTTGGATTGCCTGAACCAAGAGTGGGAGGTCTTGTGCTTCTCTATCATGTCTTGAGATCAAAGGATCAGTCGTTTTATAAAATAGGAAAAACTAATTAGTTTTCTTTAAGAATTGGAGATGAAGAATTCAAAGAAAACTAACGAGCTTTTTGGGAAAACAATATTGGAAAATTTTGAAACGATGACGTTGAAAATCAAAGTTGGAAAGCTGAAAAATGAGGTAGTTATGTGAAAGAATATAGTTGAGAAGGGTCATCGTAAGAGTCATTCAAGGAGGTCCATCTTTTTCGCAAATGAAAAAGAAAAATTGTTGAAAGAAAATGAGTGGTTTCTTTTAATTTGTTTACAAAAATAGTTTTGTTTCTCTGAATTCCTTCTTAAAATTGATGTTAGAGAAAATGAATGAAAAAGAAATCAGTGGCTATATTGGAGGAGCATGACAAATATTATTTATTGGATTTCATAAGATTGTGAATCTTTGACAATAGTTTGGCTAGATCTATAAGGTTCAAGTCATAGTTCAAATGTTCAAATTGAAACCGTATAGATTAGAGACAAGCCAACTAGGCAATATATTTTTTCCTATAGATTGACTTATTCAAATAAATACTTTTACGTGTGAATCTAAATTTGTCATTTGGATTTAGCATTTAGACCTAGAAATATGCATCAATAATGTTTTTTTTTTCTTCCAATTTTAAACATTAATAATCATAATTTTAGCACTATAAGTAGTGCATGCGTCTTAAAAAAAAAAATCATATCCGACTAAATTTCAAGTTACCACAAATCGCAAATCTCTAATTCGATCCCGGTTTGACATCTAAAAACCGGACCCAACAAATTTGTGCTTAGGTCTGGGCATAAAAACCAGATCCGAAGAATCGAACCTGGATCCGATCCGAAAAAGAAGATCCGAACCCAAACCCAAAATACCCGAACGAGTACAAAAATTTAGGATCCGAAGAACTGGATCCGAACCCGGACCCAAACCGAGAACCGAACGGGTAGCCGAAGATCCGATTTTATAGTTTTTAAAGGTATTTTTAGAGTATTCTATGAGTATTTTTGGTAATTTTAGATATTTTCACATATTTTTAAATATTTAAGTATTCAAATTTTTTTTTTTGCTATTTTAGGTATTTTTATAATTTTTAGGTATTTGTTTTGATATTTTTAGCATTTTTTTGGATATTTTTGGGTTATTTGAGTATTCAGGTAAGTTTTAAGTTTTTTAAATTGGGACCCGAATCAATCCGAATCCGAATGAAACCGACCCGAAATAGTAACGGATCCTATATGAATATAAATATTCTGGAGCCGAATAATTGGATCCGAAAAGACCCGACCCGAAGATCCGAACGCGCAAAAGACTGCCCATACGGATATGGTCACTTCAACACTCAGGTAAGCTCGTCTGCCTCAAGTAAATTGATTACTCAATCTCAGCAATATATTTTTAGCTTCACAGATTCATACTGGTTCTCCAATTTCGGTAAAAGAGTCCAAAAATAACTGGTCGTTAGTGATTTCTGTTACATCACATAATTTTTTTTTTGTTTCCTAAAATTTCATTATCAGTACACAAAACGATTTGTCGAAGTTTTACACATAGCAACAAATAGAGATATTTTTGTCTATCTCTCGTTAATTGTTTTTTTCTTGTACTTAACTGTTATTTCCTAAACTTAAAAACCCAAATTAAAAATTCAAAACCTACGAAGATTTTGATCCATTAAAAACCTCAGAACGAAATCCTAATTTTATTGGAGGTGATGACGTTTACGATCTTCTTTAGGCGCGAATTCGATGTCAGATTCAGAAGCTGCTGACTCCACCTTCGAGGTCATTGGCTGTAAAAGCATCGCCGTAAACGGCATATGACTGTAACCATTCAGAGAATATTGAAGTCCGATTGGCTGACATAGATCCAATCGACAACTCGGCGTTTCTAGCGGTTGCATCTGCGACGAAGAATCAACCGCGGAAACGCCAACAGACGTTGAAATCGGCTCAGAAGGATTGGTTCCTGTTCCTGTAGCGGCAACAATCGACGGTTCAGCTTGGTTAAGTAGCCATTCAATGGTTTCTCCATCAGATCGGTGACCAAGCTCACGCGTCAGTTGGAAAATCCTAGCGGCGGCTAGAGCTGGCATTCTAACTCGACGGCCTCTTCCGTTAACCTTAGTGTGGCGGTCCTTGGACGCGGCGGAGGGTTTTGAAATACCGATCTGCGTTTGAGAACGTGATTCGGGAGTTACTACGTTGAGGTTGGACTCTGTTGTCCTCAATTTTTGAAACACCATTTCTGTTTTCATCGAGTGTTATTCCTTTTTGAAACTATTTTCAGTGATGATGAATAAGCTTTACAGAAAGAGAAAGAGAGAATCTAGGGTTCATAAAGGACGGAGGGAGAAGAAGATGATTCGAATTATCTCACTTCTACTTTCTGACATGTTGACCATTTCTCTCGGGAAATGGAGATTTTAATATTCGAATTTTTTAAAAACCCGAATCATAATTAATTAACTTTGAGCTTTTATGGGTTTAGGCCCAATAAGCCCAACCTGAGCCTTTTAAGTGGGGAGAAAAAAGAAGAGTGAACAAATTCTGATTTCCATGGAAGCAAAATTTTATAAAAAAAGTTTTTGGAGTGTGTCGTCGCCTTATCTGTTTGTCATGGCTCAGTAGAACAGCCTCATGTTCTTATTTCTTCTTCTTCCTTAGCCATTCACAGAAGTCCATTTTCTTTGTCGATTATATGAAATGGAAGCTACGAGGAATTTGGTTTCTTCATCTCCTCCGTTTCAGACAAAGACCCATCTCAAGAACAGCAACTACTCTTCTCCTTCATCAGGTACTGTTCTTTTGGTTGTTTTGCCATGGATTTTTCTGTGTTGACTACTGGTATTCTTCTGGATTTATTTATTTCGCTTTTTCTTTCAGTTCATGGCTTATAAATTCGACAAACGGATACTGTTTCGCGATTCATTTCAAAACGAGTTTAGCATTTCTGATTTGTTTTGGTTTGTAAGTATCGATTTCTTGGTATTTTGCAGTAGTGATGCTTCATGAGCAAACAGCGACTCCTATAGTTAACTCACGTCATCTCACTTCTCTATCTCGACATTTTCCTGCGTCGGTTCTCTCACAGGAGCCACGGGAAGAGTCCAGGACTCTGTCACATGGCTTAAGAGAAGACAAAACATCTCAGGTGCATTTTGTAGCAGCAATGTTTTTATACGAGCTTGAATCATATCAGAGTTTTTAAATTTCTGCTTATATTCGAATTTTAGTTGACGCTGGAAAGGAGACAGTTTGATGAGTTGGTTTCTGCTCGAGAAGATGAGAAATTTGAGCAGCAACTGCTTCAATCTGCTGGTTTATGGAATTTGTAATGTCTCTTCCTTTCTAAACCGCCCTGTTGGAAATTTCATTCAGCCTATGAGTTTTGTAAATGATGCAAACGTTCTTTTTTGCAGGTTGATATCTCCTTCAGCAGCTGAAAAGCAATTGCCGGCAGATGTATCGCCCATATCAGATGGGGAGCTTTCTGATGTGATTGCACTAGCTCAGAAGGCTTTATCAGCTTCAAAACAAGCTGCATTGTTAACTGACGACTCTGAAGCAGAGCCATCTGAAAACTCTGGGAATTTTCTATCCACTAGGTTGCTTTTACAAACGTTGTTTGTCTATCTCATAAATCTGCTTCTGTTATTTGTGGGCTAAATTGTGGACATGTTTTTTTATTTTTGGATGTTGCTTTCAGCTCTTCCATGTCCTTACTGGAAAAGGGAACCATAGTAAGATCGAAGCGGCAGCTGGAGAGACGAGCAAAGAATAGACGGACTCCAAAATCAAATGATGTGGACGAGCAGGGTTATGTTCCTCATAAAATTAATTTCAAGAAAAAGATGAAACAAGGGTTTGATTCAGATGATGCACTCCAACTCTTCTTGTGGGGACCTGAGACAAAACAACTTCTGACTGCTAAAGAGGAAGCTGAGCTGATAGAACATATACAGGTTCATGCTTTTGCTAGTCTTGTGTCCTTGGACTTATTGATCTTCTTAGGAAACTTTCTGTGGTGCTAACTTCCGTAATCTTTCATGTATCAGCATTTGTTAAAGTTGGAGAAGGTAAAGACTAAACTTATATCTCAAAACGGCTGTGAACCAACAATAAATGAGTGGGCTGAAGCTATGGGGATAAGTTCCCCTGTCTTGAAATCTGAAATCCACCGTGGCAGAAGCAGCCGGGAAAAACTGATTACAGCAAACCTTCGTCTGGTAGTCCATATCGCTAAACAATATCAGAATCGTGGACTCAATTTTCAGGACTTATTGCAGGTTAGCTTCAAACGAAACCATTGTTCTTGACCACTGTTTATCTCGGATCGAAATGACAAACGAACTTGTTTAGACACAAAAAATTCTTGTTAAGTTATCCAATTCTGCCGTAGTATCTCAACTGTATTTTGGTGTGCGATAGAATGATCAAACATGAAGTCCATTTCTTATCTAATGGTTCTTAGGAAGGAAGCATGGGGCTAATGAAGAGTGTAGAAAAGTTCAAACCGCAATCCGGATGCAGATTCGCTACTTACGCCTACTGGTGGATTCGGCAATCCATTAGAAAGTCCATATTTCAAAACTCGAGGACAATCCGTTTGCCGGTAATTATGTTAAAGAATTGATCAGATTTGACATTATCTGCTAGACATTAAAGGATCAAGTGTTAAAGCAAGACTTGGTCAAATCTACTCATGTTATTACAGGAGAACGTATACATGCTACTGGGCAAAGTATCAGAAGCCAGAAAAACGTGCGTGCAGGAAGGAAATTACCGTCCAAGTAAAGAAGAACTCGCTAGCCAAGTTGGAGTTTCAACAGAGAAGCTGGACAAACTTCTGTACAATACAAGAACACCTCTTTCAATGCAACAGCCCATTTGGGCTGATCAAGACACCACTTTTCAGGTAAACCCTCTATAAAGACATTCTTTTGACTGAGCAAAACCAAGTAATAACCGATGAACCTCACAGGAAGTAACACCAGACAGTGGAATTGAGACACCGACATTGAGCGTGGGGAAGCAGCTGATGAGGAACCATGTACGGAATCTCCTCAATGTACTAAGCCCAAAAGAGAGAAGGATCATCAAACTGAGGTTTGGGATTGATGGTGGGAAACAGAGATCATTGTCGGAAATAGGAGAGATTTACGGACTTTCAAAGGAGAGGGTAAGGCAGCTAGAGAGCCGGGCATTGTACAGGCTTAAACAGAACATGAGCAGCCACGGACTCCATGCTTATGCTGATTTGCTTGTCTAAGCTCATGGAGTTATTGGCTTCTTCTATGAATAATTATGTGTATACAAAATATACTTTTGTTATATAACGGTTTTGTTGATATTCTGAGGAATATCGTTTTCTTAGATAAGAGTTTTGTCTTAAAAGTCTTTTTATTTCTTCATTTGTGTAAGCAAAAAAGAGGAATTGCCACATTTTCATTGGATATTGTAAACGGATGATCCAATATGGAATAACAATTGTGAAAATCAAATTTAAAGGTTGGTAGTATTTGAAACATTACAATATTTAGTGTTTTGCGTCAAGTGGTTTTTATTTCTACAATTTTTTTTTTTACTAGAAC
This sequence comes from Lepidium africanum, assembly GCA_900406405.1. Lineage (NCBI taxonomy): Eukaryota > Viridiplantae > Streptophyta > Magnoliopsida > Brassicales > Brassicaceae > Lepidium > Lepidium africanum. The sequence goes on along the minus strand of OVAX01000422.1, from coordinate 1,273 downwards.
TGGACTCGCATTTTATATGATAGTTTAGAATTTTAGAGGTTTGTGTATATATGGAATTTACTAATTTATATCATAAATTTCTGTGACTAGTGTTTTTCTTGGTCAACAGATTTTCTTGTGTTGTACGTAGAAGATACTCATAGTTCCATGTCTACACCATAGCTATTGTTTTATATAACTAATATCCACCCTTTTTTATTTTTTGTATAGAAATGATTTTTTTCTTATTAAAGTAAACAATATAAAATGTAAAAGAATACAATTTGTTAAAAACTAAATAACTGAGAGAGAAAATGAGAGAGAGTGTGATTTGTATTATGCTGTCAAGGTGTGTATCTAAGTTACAACGAAACGTTCATATTTATAGAAAAACATTTGGTTTTACT